>PVJA010001230.1:77500-132934 GCA_004027025.1 Myocastor coypus | reverse complement strand
AGGCTGGTCCTGAGCTCACTTTTGTAGCCCAGGCTAGTCTCGAACTCACACCGATCCTCCTGCCTCAGCCTCCCGAGTGCTGGGATTACAGGCGTGAGCCACCACACCCGGCATCGGCGTCATTTCTTAATGTATACAGAAAGTTGTCTCTGAAAATAACTTTAATATGCTTGGATAACTTTTTATCATATAATTTCATTTTATTTAGTTCAGGGTTTTTTTTTGTGTGTGTGTGAGAGAGAGAATTCTTATTTTTTGATAAAAAGAAAAAAGAAAAAAGCTACAATTGACATTTTAGAATATGACACATGACATCATAGCTGAGAAATTAAGGTACAACAAATAATAAAATTTACTGGCACATGTATCAATACAGTTCATTAATATATTTATGAATGTTATCACTTTCATGCTGAGATTATGGTTCACATTATTTGTTTAAATATTCTCATGTCTTATACAAAACTTTAAGTCTCCATGAGTTGGAGCCTTCATGAGTTCTTGCTACTGGATATTTCCACTGAACATAAGTCTGGTCCTGAATGCAGTCTGATCGCTCCTGGCTATGCCAGGCAGACAGAGAAACTCAGGAGATTAGTTCTCTGTGAAGCAGGCCCTATCCCAGGAGTTTCCAGGTCTAAATGTGCCATGGATACTGTGATCCAAAGCAAGTCACTTGGGTAAAATTTGTGTCAACTGTTCATGTCCATCCACTACTGAGGGATTCAGATGGGCTCACTCAGGAAGAACTGTTGTCCAGCTGAGATGGGATCTGAAAAATGTAAAAAGGAAACTTGTGCAAAACCCAGTGTTTTCCTGAGCTTTCTTAGTTTAAGTCAAGGACCTAAATTACTTTTTTATAGACCTGTATATATTGCAAGACAAAAATATAGAGGTGAGTCGTGGATGCTATAAACATTTCTCTTTGGAGACACAGGAAGTGTCATGGCTTCTGTTTACATGTTCTCTCCAAGCCTCATGCACTCATGGGCATGGGCTTCTAGAGTCTGTGATTGATTCATTGTCTAGAGTTGGCATTATGAGTGTGAGTGCTATGCCTACTCTAAGTAGCCTACATACAGTATAAGGGAGGAAAAAAAGTCTTTGCTCCTTCTCTCCCACCTTTTGCTTTCTTCCACTGCCATGAACTGATGCCCCTTTGCCACAACAATGGGTTGGAACCAGCTGAATGTGGGGTCAAACCTTTCTTTGCTTAATTCTTAGCTTTTCTTATTATGTTCCAGCAATGAAAGACAAAATAACCAAGACAGGTAGTCACTAATGTCATTCATCAAGATGGACAATCCACTCATCTTTGCACATGGGAAAGAAAGTCCCTGGAAAATGGAAACAGGTTGGTCTTGGCTATCAAAGACACATGGTAGGTAGGCAACACAGAGGTTCACTCTGCTAGTTTGTGAAAAGCTGGTTGCAAGCTCCAAGTTCCAGGAATTGGGAGAATCATTTTAACTTTCATACTAAGGTTGAAGGACAAAAAAACCCCACAGTCACAAGCGAAGGCCACAGCAATATTCAAGTGACAAGTAGATGTGGATAATGGAAAATTATAAAGAGCTTGTGGGCTGAACACCAAGAACACTTTATGATTTAAACATGTACTAGGAATAATGATTCAACCTTATCAAAGGTGGGAAAGGCTTTGATTTTAGAATCACCACGCAATAAATTCAAAATGTCATTAAACATCAATTGAATTTTCTTCATGTGCACACAGCTAAGTGACCACTGAGACAGTTCCACCCATGGTCACCCCCTTTGTGCCCAGGAATAATTGAATATCACCAGTCATTAAGTCTCTTGGAGGCGATATGCCTCCCTGAGCCACAGCACAGAGGATCACACTGATTCCTAGAGCCTCCTTACAGCCACAAGCCAGAACCAACTGTGAGAAGTACCAAGAGAAAGCCAGACTCCAGCACTGCTCAGAGCCAAGATAGTCCCTGGTAGTTGTGGACTGAGCCCCGTGCTGGAGTGGGTAAGAAAGACTTGCTTTAGTGTGTTGTGGTGAAAAGTCAAGGCCTAGGAAGTCTTCTAGTGATAAACTTTTTGGACCTGTCATATGCCATATGAGGTGCTTCTTTGCATATGTGATCACTCCAAACCTGCCTTCATTCATGAAAACCCCCCATGTGGTCTGTGTCTCCCTCCACATTAATGGCCAAGCTGATTGTTATTTGGTCCCTTAGGAATTATCTGATACTAAAACTTAGAATGTAAACATTTTCTCTTTTTACTTCAGTGTTTTTTGTTAAGATTTACATATCCAGCCTTGTGAAATTTTGTTTAGTAATTCACATAAATTGAGTATATTTAGTAGTAGTCTAATCCTAAAACTTCATGAGTACATCAATTATAGTTCATCTCCCTCATTATTTTGCTTATTTGTATTATATGTTGCTTTTTATGATTTTTTCTCTGATAAAATTTTCAATTTTCCTACATATACTGAAGGTTCTTCTAAAGCATTTAAATTATTCTAAGTGCAAAAATGATCAGTAAAATATCTCATAATGATTTTTGAATGCAGAACCATAATCTTTCCAGTTTTTCTATTTTTATCTATATTATATCAAATATTTTTTCTCAAAAAGTTATTATAAGTCATACATAATCTGTCATTTTTTGTTGAAGCACCATAAAGCATCTCGTGTGTTATGCTTTCCCTATATTTCTTCCACAGGTGTGTTATCACTGTATATCACATGCTCATAAGCTGTCTTTCTTCTTCCTTTCCTGAATAGTATTTGCTTACAATTTGCATGCATGTATTATTGTGTCAACAAATGACTCTCTTCATGATACAAGAATTTCTGGGTTAGAAACTAACTTGTGGAATAAAGTTTCCAAACTTTTATGTCCACATAGAACTCCTCAATATGGACCTGGATTATGGTAGAGGTAATAAAGTTGAGGATTTCATGTTGAGGTCACTGTGAATGTGGTGAGTTAAAGTATAGGGATCAAAGTCTCTGTCAGAATAGATGAACAGGGCCGATGAGATAGCTCAGTGGAATAAAAACCTGCTTAGGCAAGAGGAGAGACTGCGGTTTGATCTCCCACACCACGTGCCATGACAACTCCAACCTCAGGTGTGCTGAGCCATCCACTAAGACGAAGTGCGATGGCTCATGTCCATAATCTCAGTGCTGAGGAGGCTGAAAACAGAAGGATCACTACAAGTCAAAGTTGTGTAGTGAGACCCTGTACCAAATACATAAATGACAAAAGAAAAAAAAAATAGATGAACAGTGAGACATCAGGAGTAATATTAGATAAGAGATAGAGGGAATTTGGAAGCTGCCACAAACCAAGGAAACCCCCAGACCATCTGAAATTGGAAGAGTCAGCAATTGTCCTGCCTTGAAGGTTGGAAGGGGCAGGGTCCTACTGCTACTTGGTGTCGGATATCTGAACATCAGAACTGGAAACAAGGACTTGGATCTTGTTTTTATTCATCAAGTTGATAGTTAATTAATTACAAATGTCACAAAAAGTAATCAGAAGTATGATTTTCTAGGTTCTTGAGCTATGTACCTGTCATGTGTTAAAAAAATTACTTCTTTATTCTTGCATTATTTTCTCTTCTGTGATATAAAACTCATTTAAATAAGGTAAGAATTTGTGTTCAATACAGAAATAACGTTTTGTATCTGTGTTGAATCCAAGCAAGGACTCATGGCACAGATTTGTCTTAGTTACTTTTCACTCATTTCTGGGACAAATACCTGACACTTAAAATGAAGGAAGGAAAGGTTTATTAGCTCACAGTTACTGGAGGTTTCAATTCATATTTGGCTGGCCCAAGGCTGAGTGGTACAGTGCAGACAGCATCCAGTTCATGGTGGCGGAACAACAACAATCACAACAGAGGCAACCAACCAACCAGGATAGCAGAGAGCAACAGCAAGAGTCTGTCTCTCTGTCTCTATATTACATTCAGGCTCTCCGCCTTAGCCTATCCACCTTAGGCTACACCCATAATCCCAGAAGTACTTAAAATACATAATCCCAGGGACCATGGATCAAGTCTCAAACTCTAGATCAGTAGTAAGACACATAAACCCAGTGACTCATGAGTCAAGTCTCAATCTATAGAAGTCCCCACCCATGACTGCACGAGGCTTTAGGGGGACAACTGGACATAAACCGTAACAAGATTCAAGTACCCACAAGTGTGAGCCTGTGTCAAGTGATGTCTTTGCAGATGCAAATTATGGTGAGGTCACAATGGAGTAGGGTGGCCATAGGTCTAATGTGACTGGGGTCTTTATAGAAACAGGGAGAAGCAGAGACTGCAGCATTGCATTCAAAGTGACGGAACGGTGGAATGCTGGAGTCCAACAGAAGCCTGGAGAGAGGGCAAGAAGAATCCGCCCTCGGCGCCTTTGGAAGAGTCCCCTTCTGCCACCACTTTCAACTCACATCTTTTACCTTCCAAAATCTGAGAATATGTTGAGGTCTTACCCAATCTGCAGTGCACTTGGTACCACTTGGAAAGCAATGGAGGCCCACATACCATCTTGCTTTGAGTGGTAAACTTAGGGGTACACTCTTCCTAGTACTCCCAAAGTCGAAAAGTTCTTATTCCCTACAGAGCTCCCAAGTGGTGGCAGTGTTCTGGCTGATCATTCTTCGTACCACTGACCCCAGAGATAAAAGATCATCTTTTGTGTTATCATCATTTTCTGACCATTTTTTTCCCTCTACCTTGAAACTCCACAGTGCTACCAGCTCTGAATCTCGTTATCCTCCTGCCATTTTTCCCCAGTGACCAGATTATTTCCCTGGATGTTAAGATAATTTTCACTCCTAGCCCACTGTTTCATGTTCACACGGCTAACTACTCCTGATTTTAATATACTTTTAGATGAACCTTTGAACATCTTCCCTCCAGGAGTTCTAGACACATTCCTTTCAAAGAACCTTGAGACATACTCAACAAATGCTCACACCTTTCTAGTTCTCCCCCACTTCACTTGTAACATAAAAACATCCTCATTTCCATGTGATCTCCTGACTATTGAGCCTGAAGGTCTGCACAAGCCTCTACTCTCGCGATATCTGCACATGCCCCTTATCCAGCCCACATCCTGCAGTCCAGCAGCATGCATCTCTTACACATGTTCTGGGTTTTCCAGACTACCTTTCTCCTCATCATACTGGACAACAAAACTGCAACTCTGGGGAAAGCCAAAGCTCTGCTGCTCAAATGTACGTTTGTAGCTAATGTGGTAGGAGAAAATATACTTTGCAATGGCTTCTTCTGATCTGAGCCTCATAATTCTGAGCATTGTAGAGCCTCAGGACACCCAAAACAAATGTCCACTGTGAACGGCCATATTGATTTTGCCTCCCGAAGACAGCAACAGCGTGCAAGGAAAGAGAGGTTAAGTGGGTCCATTGTCGAAATTCGCAGGCTCAGTGTTCACAGGCTCCTCATTTCTCCCCCATCTTCTCAAGCTCAGCTTGTGTTCTTCCTCGCTGAACTGAGCCTGTCAGAAGTTGGCATGCCATTGTAGGACTAACTAGAAAAACACTATTCCTAATCTTGGATTTGCATCAACACTATTCACATGACTAATCAGAAGATCCCACTCCTAAGCCCTCATTTACATATGGGCATGACCAATCAAACGCAATTCTTTCTGACCCTTCATTTACATCTAAAAAGAGGCCAAGAGAGAATTTTCCACAGGACAGTTTGCATCTACTGTGAAGCCCAATGAGTTTTTCATAGGACAAGGATCCCAATGCCTATTTACATGAGGTGGGGTTTCATTCAGGTATTTTGGCTCCTAAGGTTCCCTTTCCCTTTATCCTCAGAGACACTATGAGCCTGTTCTCCACCAGCCTTTCTCATTTAAAAGCCATGCTGTGTTTGTTTCTTCCTCTGTCTTCAATAAATCTATACCCTCACTCCTTTTCTTTGTTCAGGACACCAAAGGTCTAGAAAGACGTCCCCTGGAACAAGAGCCACTCATCTCCCAGATATCAAGAAGCATGGCACAGCCAATAGCTGTTTCACTCTCCCCATCTGAGGATTTCCTGCTGCCATATCATAGCTTCTGTGTGTTAGCAGCAGTGTGCTCATGTCCCCAGAACCCTTAGCAAGGCCCAGTGTGAAGGTGCTGGGCTTGATGCTTTGCAGAAATGACAGGTATAGAAAAGATGCTGACAGTACAACTGTCCTACTGGAGGTCTCTGTTCTGTTGCAGGTAGGTGGTCCAGTCCCCTACGCCCAGTCTGTTACTCTGCCATGAGAAGACACAGAAAGAAAGTAGCCATCGCATGAGAAGGAAGAAACCCTGTCCAGGAACTAAATCTTCCAGCGCCTCAGTTCCATACATATGAGGAATAAACACCACTTCTTGCTCTTCCACCCTGTGACAATTTGTATCCATGGCTCCAACCAACACGCTGCGCCCTATCATTGAGAGAGAGGCTCAGGTTTCCTGCCTCCCTCTGGCTACAGCAGGGCTGTGACACGCCATAACCTAGGTCACTTTAAGGCACCTTTTTAAATTTGCAAAAATGGAAAGTTAAATAAACCTACCACTAGAGGGGCGGGCCTTATTCTCATTTGTCTCCGTTTATTGGAGCGGCGCAGCTCTCCAGTGGTGTTATGGCAGCTCCATTTGCTCCTGCGGTGGAAGGAACAGAATTCAAGACTGTCTCTTGTGCCTAGGCTGTCTGCTGCCCCTCCCTTGAACTTCCTTTGAGAGTTAAAAACAGAAGGGCTTAGGGTGAGAGGTGCTTTGCGGCTTTTCTACCCTTCCCCTCTCTTCTAGTTATTCTTTCGTGTCTTATAATAATCATTTCTTAAAGTGAAAGGGAAATAACATATTATATCTCTGAATTCCTCTAAAAGAATTGATCACCCTTATCAAGAGAGTGGGAGATTTTGCTGCTTAAAAAGAGAGTCTCTACATAGACTCAGCTTTCTCTGGGGCTCCATGGAAAGTAATCCATTTTGGATCAATAGCTGTTGGCTCATGATTATCCATTGGTGCCCCCTATTAAAAGAAAATTAGACTGTCACCCAGAAAATAATACTGGAGCCATGCTTCCACTCCTGAGAAACCTACAAAGGCAGAATATTAATCAGTGTACGCTTTGGAGAGTTGGTGCTAAAGTTATAAATATTTCCTCAGGATATATTATATAAGACAATTCAGTTACTGATGAGGCATGAATGCATCTAATGGCATCTTCTGTAGGGTGATTTATTTTAATTGTCACTCTGGGACCTGTTATTACACACTACTGGGATGGGTCACTGCATTAGAAAATTAAAACTGATGAAAGACATGCATTTTTAGCCTGTTTGTAAATTCAGGCTTTGTCAGTGAAGAGACGCTGACTCTATATAAATCTCACATGACCGTTACAGTCTTACATAGGCTGGTGTTAAAGTCTCTGAAGGGTACATAATGCAGAGCAGCTGGAAACAGATGTGGTGTCCTGGGCCAGCCATGCTACCTCTGGCCCAGGTGCAGCGGCTGGAGCACGATAATCTTTCTCTCAGACAAAGTCACCAACTCTATGCCTACCTCCAGGCAGGGTGAAAGTTGCGAGGCAAAGTAACACAAAAGAATCAGAAATGAAGAAAGACAGCCAGGCCATACCAAGCCAGTAGACATATGATCAGGTATGTCCTGGTCACCTTCTTGTGTCATCCGCCATGTCTCCTAAGTGTGCTGGTGTTAGCTTAGGTTTCCATAAAAGGCCAGAGAGGTAAGTTAACCTCTTAACTTAAACAAGAAAAGATTTGTAGTTCCTGAGATACATTAAAAGCAGTAATTTAATCATTTACTTCACAGGAAATATTTATAGAAATGCATTTTAGTAATATTTTTAATTTGCTATTTATGTTTTGTGTTTTTAAGTGACAGATGCTGCATTCTTAGTTGTATAATTACAAGAATAGACAACATTATTAGAAGACAACCATATAAAAAAATCTTTTGCATTACTTGTAGGACATGCGCAAGTTTCTTCTTCTCTTTTCTTGCTCTTAAGTACATTTTCAGAAAGTTCCAAAGGTGACTTTATAGAATTGGGGAGCCAGAGAGGATACAGAAACAGCCAGGAGCCTATACTCAGATGGAGTTTTACATGGGCCCTCCAGCTCAGTACATCTTTGGTGCTCATACAATAGAATAAAAATACTCAGGCACATTTAGAAGATAGCGATGCAGCTATTCTCTGTATTTTTTTGCTTAAATGAATCCATCTTTTGTGTGTGCTAAAATAGCAAACTGCCTGCTATGTAATGTCTAGTCAGTTTCAGGGTAGGATAAGAAAGTGAGATGTCAAAAGTCTCCCATGCTATTTACATAATTACCAGATTACAAAAGAATTGTGTGAATGCAAATGAGGGTACAGGTGCTTGTCACATGCAGATTGCCCAAATTATACCCAGTTTGTCTAGGAAAATTGTTCCTTTAGTGTCATCTTAAGGTATAAAGCTTCAAGGCTAGCGAAAGGAGCATTCTGTGGGTAAAATTTGAATTGTTCAAGCAGTGATTTCTGTTACGAAGCCTAGATTAAGCTGTTTCTTCACCATTGAAACTCAATATGCAGCAATTTTACAGTTGTGGAGTTTTATGGTCCTGGATAGAAAGATGAAAAGTGACCTGCTGTCGCTTGTCTTCAGAGACATGGACACTCGGGAGGCTGTTCCTCTGCCCAGATGTTGCTTTCTTCCTATTTAATTGGTTACTTTAGAGGCAATATCATGCATGTTCTCACTCAGTTATTATAGGAAGCTTAAGCTGGACAGTACCTCGGAGTTCCCACCAACATCCCTAGGGGAGGGGTCATGTTGACATTCAAAATAGTGTTACAGAAAACGTGCAACCAAGATCCTCCACCACGTGCATTACAAGGCTTTTCTCTACTGTCTTCTTTCTTTTTCTTGTTTCTCCTTTTTTTCCATCTTTTCTTCCTTCTTTCTTATTATAGTTTTACATAAATGCAGACATAGTTAGATATAGATACAGATACAGTATTTAGTACAGGATCTGCAGTCTCACCACACAGATCAGACTCATGGCAATCCTTCTGTTTTCAGCCTCCAGAGCACTGAAATTATATGTGCACACCACCACATCCTGTCTCAGACTCTGTTTCAGTGCACCTAGGGAGCTGGGCCAACACGACAGGCCAGAGATTGAACCTCGGTCCCTGTACCTGCTAAAACAGGCATTTTAGTGCACTGAATTGTCTGGCCAGTCCTATAGCATTAGAAATCAAATTAGGGGTTTCACACTGAACTATATGTCTAGCTCTTTTTTATTTATTTTATTTTATTGGGGGGGGGCTGGTCCAGGGATTGAACTCAGGACCTTGCACTTGCCAGGCAAGCACTTATTCGACTGAGCTATCTCCCTGGCCCAAAACTCAGAACCTAGGCTTTCTTTTTCTTATATTTTGGGGAAGGGTCTACAGGGTGTTCAGGGTCTCACTACTAGATAGACTCTAGTGATCCACCTGTTTACAGCCTCCCAAGAGCTGGGATTACAGGTGTGTTCTACCTTGCCCAGTCTCATTTGCCAGCTCAGTGCACCCTGGGGGCAGGACCAGCAAGGCAGTCCTGGAGAATGAACCCCTGACCCCTGTGCCTGTTTGCCAGTACTTTAATGTGCTGACCTATTCAGTTGGCCACACCTAGCTCTTTTTTTTTTTTTTAAAAATGGTTTCATTTTCAGATAGAGTCTTTCTAAATTATTACATTGCACAGACTGAGTTCCAACTCACAATCAACGTGCTCAGCTCCCCAGAGTGCAGAGTGTGGGCAGGCACAACCATTTTTTAAACTTTACTTAAATGAAAAATTTTTTTAAGAAATGAGGGACAATTTCCAACTTAAATAAAGAGCTGCAACCAGAGAATATGATTACCAGTATTCTTGAGTCTTGTAAATCTTAGTCAGCTAGCTCCATGATTATCAAGTACTGTCTTATCCAGCTCTATTTTCCTTCCTAAATTTGCTGTCTCTGAGAAGTCTATCCTTCTGATCCTTCAGGGTCTAAACTTCTTGCAGGATATCTTTTTATTTTATCCCTCTGTTTAGAAATAAATGTAGACAGAGACATAGACATAGACATAGACATAGACGTAGACGTAGACGTAGACATAGACGTAGACGTAGACGTAGACGTAGACCTAGACGTAGACGTAGACGTAGACGTAGACCTAGACGTAGACGTAGACGTAGACGTAGACGTAGACCTAGACGTAGACGTAGACGTAGATGTAGACATAGACATAGACGTAGATGTAGACGTAGATGTAGATGTAGATGTAGATGTAGGTATAGATATCTCCCAAGGTATACAGCCTAAGGATTTTCTTCATAAAATTTCTTGGATTTGTAATATGACATTGCTTTGGTGCTAGATCAGGATCATCTTATACTAAGAATAGGAGGCACTAATGAGCTCTTTGAAGATACTGTTCCCCTGTGCTACAGATCTCTCATACTGAAGACCCACTCTTTTTTTTTTTAGCTTTTATTTTTTTGCTTTGTTTAATTTTAAAGAGTAAAAATAGCAGAAACAAAGATAGAAAAAAAAAACAGTAACAAGTAAGAGTACATACGGTAGAGAATTTCAAAACAAGAAAAATTTAACAATGGTTGCATTACATATTTAACAAGAAAAATTTAACAATGGTTGCATACATGGAGTATGGCCATCAAATCACTATAGACCAACAGACATAGGTATATAAGACTGATCAAGCAATTAAACATTAACTTTCAATAAATATTGATTTTTTAAACTCTTCCAAATGCATTTTGTATTTAAGTCACTCTTCTAAAAATAATTATACGGGTTGAGAATGCAGAAAACGCAAGGTCCTGAGGTTGATTCCTGGTAACGCCCAAAATTTATTTATTTATTTATTTATCCATCCATTCATTCATTTATTTTTTTTTCATTTATTTCTTCGTTTGAGTCTTAAACTAGGGATACTATACAATATTTGCATATGTAGGTCTAGTTTATTTCACTTATAAGTTCAAGATACATCCATTTATATATGAAGTCTTCTAGTTTATCATTCCTTGTAGCTGAGTGATATTCCATTTTATGAAAATACCACAACTTTTTCAACCGTTCATCAGATGATGGTCATTTTGGTTGTTTCCAGGATTTGGCTATCACAAATTGTGCTGCTATGAACATAGGTGCACAGATATCACTGTGATATTTTCAGTTCTTCTGGAAAAACTCCCAGTAGGGGGATAGTTGGATTGAATGGGAATTCCAGCTCTAGTTTTTTAAGGAGTCTTCACACCATTTTCCATAATGGTTGTACAAGTCTGCATTCCCAGCAGCAGTAGAGAAGGGTTCCTTTTTCCCCAAAGCCTCTCCAGCATTTGCTGCTGGTTGATTTCTTTATGATAGCCATTCTTTCTGGAGTGAGATGGTATCTAAGTTGTTTTGATGGCATGTCATGAATGGCTAGTGATGTGGAGCATTTCCTCATGTATTTAAAGACTTGTTGAATTTCTTTCTCTGAGAGGTGTGTGTTCATTTTACATGCCCACTTCTGGATTGAGTCTTTGAATTTTGGGACCTTAATGGTATTTAGTTCTTTATAAATTCTAGATAGAAGATCTTTGTCTGAATACTTATTACTTAAAAATCTTTTCAAAATTTGTGGGTTGTCTTTTCACTCTGTTGGTAATTTCTTTTGACATGGAAAAACTTCTCAGCCAGAGAAGTTCCCATTTGTTGATTATTTCAAGTGTTAAGCGTGCATTTTGATTCCTGTACATGAACACTTTGCTTACCCCGATGTCTTTAAGATTTTCTCTGACTTTCTCCTCTAGTGAGTTTAGGATTTCTCTTTTAATATTTAGATCTTTAATCCATTTTGATTTTAGTTTAGTGCATGGTGATAGACTTGGGTCAAGTTTTAGTTTTTGACATGTGGAGAGCCAGTTTTTTCAGCACCATTTGTTGAAGAAGCTATCATTCTTTGTTGTAAACATGTTTGGCCCCTTTGTCAAAAATAAGGTGGCTGTGTGTGTTGGATTTACTTCTGCATCTTTTATTCTATCCCACTGATCCTCAGGTTTTTTTTTTTTCCAATACCATGTTGATTTTATCATGGTAGCTCTGTAGTATAATTTTAGGAGAAGAATTGTAATGCCTCCTGCCTTACCTTTGTTGCTCAGGATTGTCTTTGCACTTCTGAGTCTTTTTGGTTCCAAACAAATTTTAGGAATGACTTTTGCAGTTCTTTGAGGGATGTTGATGGTATTTTGATAGGAATTGCATTAAATCTGTATAACAGTTTAGAGAGTATGGCCATCTTCACAATGTTGGTTCTTCCTATCCAGGACCAGGGACTATCTTTCCATTTTCTGAAATCTTCTAGGATCTCCTTTTTCAGCGTACTGTAGTTTTCATTGAGAAGCTCTTTTACTTATTTAGTTAGGTTAATTCCTAAGTATTTCATTTTCTTAGGTGCTATTGTAAAGGTATTGTTTCTCTAATTTTTCTCTCAGTGTGTTTGTTATCTGTATAGAGGAATGGCACTGACTTTTGTGTGATGACTTTGTAACCTGCTATACCACTGAATTTGGGTATTAATTCTAGTAGCTTATTTTTGGAGTTTTTGGGGTCTTCTAAATAAATTATCGTATCAACTGCAAATAATGATAATTTAACTTCATTTTTTTAACCTATTTTTATCCCTTTTATTTCTCTGTCTTGTGTAATGACTGTAGCTAATGATTCCAGAACTATATTGAATAGGAGTGGTGATAGAGGACATCTTTGTGTTGTAGCAGATCTGAGACTAAAAGGCTTCAGTTTTTCCGAATTTACAATTATGTTAGCTATTGGATTATCATAGATGGCTTTTATCAGATTGAGGTAGAGGTCCCTTATTCCAAGTTTCTGTAGGAATTTGAACAAGAATGAGTGTTGGACTTTGTCAAAAGCCTTTTCTGCATCAATTGAGACAATCACGTCATTTTTGGATTTGGCTCTATTGATATAGTGTATTGCATTTATAGATTTATGCATACTGAACTATCCTTGCATCCCTGGGATGAATCCTACCTGGTCATGGTGTATAATCTTCTTGATAATTTGTTGTAGTCTAGTGGGCAGGGTTTTATTGAGAATTTTTGCCTCTCTATGTTCATGAGAGAAATTGGTCTGTAGTTCTCTTTTTTAGTTCTGTCTCTTTCTGGTTTGGGTATCAGTGTAAGACTTTCTTATAGGAATGATTTTGGGAGGATTGCTTCCTTTTCAATTTCCTTGAAGAGTTTGAGAAGTATTGGACTTGTGTCATCTACAAATTTATTGTACAATGTAGTGGTGAATCCACCAGACCCTGGGATTTTCTTTGTGGGTAGGCTTTTTATTACATTTTGTATTTCATTGGATGTTATTGGGTTATTGAGAGTTCTTATACCTTCTTGATTCAGTTTTGGTAATTTATACTTTTCTAGGAATCTGTCTGTTTCTTCTGTGTCTTCAATTCTGCGAGAATATTCTCAAAGTAGCTATTTATGATCCTCAGAATCTGTGTGGGGTCTGTAGTAATTTCACCCTTTTCATTCCTTATTGCTTGAATTTGAGTTCTTTCCTCTTTTTGATGAGGTTAGCCAGGGGCTTATAAATTTTATTTAATCTTTCAAAGAACCAGCTTTTTGGTTCATTAATTCTTTGTTTTCTTCATCTCAATTCAATTGATTTCTGCTCTAGTCTTTATAATTCCCTCCCATCTTCAGACTTTGGATTTTGTTTGCTCTTCCACTTCTAGTCGGTTTAGGTGTTGCAGTAGAGCATTTATTTGTTCCTGTTCTGTCTTCTTAATATGTGAGTTCAGGGCTATAAATTTCCCTCTAAGAACTGCTTTCATTGCATCCCATAAATTCCAGTAAGTTGTGTTTGAATTTTCATTAAATTGTAGAGATTGTTTAATTTCTTGTTTAATTTCATCTGTAACCCAGTGGCTGCTGTGAAGGTGCTGTTTAATTCACCTATTTCTGGTGTTCTTGTGGTTTCTTTTGTCATTTATTTCCAATTTCATTGTACTGTGGTCAGATAGTATGCATGTAATAATTTGCTTTCGTGTATATACTTAAGCATGAGCTATGGACTAATATGTGGTCTGTTTTAGAAAACGTCCCATGTGCAGCTGATAAAAATGTGTATTCTGAAGTGTTTGGATGAAACACTCTGTGTATGTCCACTAAGTCCAGTTGTTCCAGGTTCCGGTTCAGGTCGGCTACTTCTTTGCTAATTTTTTGTCTACTTGACTTATCCTTTTGGGATAAAGGGGTGTTAACGTCTCCTGTTAAGATTGCGGTATTGGATATGAGATTTTTCATGTCCATTAAGGTTTGTCTTATATAACTTGGTGCTCCCATGTTGGTTGCATACATATTTCTGAGTGCTACCTCTTCATCTTGCCTTTTTCCCCTAACCAGTATGTAGTGGCCTTCTTTTTTCCATTTCACCAATCTAGTTTGAAGTTTAGAGTTTCTGCAAGAAAGATTGCTACCCCTGCTTTTTTCTGAGGTGCTAAAGCATGTAGTATTGTTTTGCACCCTTTAGCTTTCAGGCTATGAGTTTCTTTGTGAGTTAAGTGTGTTTCTTGTATATAGCATATGCTTGGATTTTGCTTCCTTATCCACTCTGTCTTTTAATTGGAGAATTGAGTCCATTTACATTGATGGTTATAATCGAAATGTATTGACTTATGATTAACGTGACTTTTCCTTACTGCTGTTCACCTCTTTTTCTTCTGTGTTTAATTGGTTGACACATTTGGTGGGTTCTTTCTCATCTCATTAGTTGAGTTGGGGTCATTTTGGTCTTCCTAAAATTTTTTTAGTATACCTTGTGGGATTTTTTTTTTTTTTTGTCTTTTTTTGAGACAGGGTCTCGCTATGCAGTTCAGGCTGGCCTTCAGCTCACTTTTGTAGCCCAGGCTGCTCTCGAACTCGCACTGATCCTCCTGCCTCAGCCTCCCGAGTGCTGGGATTATAGGCATGCACCACCACACCTGGCATAGGATTGGTTTTGACGTCACTAAATTCTTTAGCTGTTCCTCATCATGGAAATATTTCATTTCTCCCTCATGCTTGAAGGAGAATTCTGCGGTCTATAGCAGTCTGGGCTGGAATTTGTTTTCATGGAGGACTTGAAGCACTCTGCCCCATGCTCTTCTTGACTTCATGGTTTGTGAAGAATTATCTGCCGTTATTCTTATGAGTTTTCTTTTAAATGTGATCTGCTTCTTTTCTCTAACAGCTTTCAGTATATTATGCTTTTACTGGATTTCTGGGAACTTGACCACTATATGCCTGGTTGTGTCTTCAGTCTGGTTGATGTTATTTGGAGTTCTATATGCTTAAGTTACTAAATGTCCAATTGTTTTCTCAAATTGGTAAGTTTTATGCTATTACTTCTGCCCATATTCCTTTTATATCATTTGTATTGACTCCTTCTTTCTTGTTGATTCCTATTAATCTCACGTTGTTCATTTTTGTATCATCTTGCAGATATTGAATTATTTTTTCCTATATCTTTTTTTTTTTTTTTTGAGGCATGGTCTCTCTATGCAGTTCAGACTGGCCTTCAGCTCACTTTGGTAGCCTAGGCTGGTCTCGAACTCGCACCGATCCTCCTGCCTCAGCCTCTCAAGTACTGGGATTACAGGCGTGTGCCACCATGCCCGGCTCTATCTTGGTTGTTTTCAAGCGATCCTTTCTTACCTTTTCACTAGCTGCAACTCTGTCTTCAAGATCTGAGATTCTATCTTCACTTTGGTTCATACAGTTTTGCTAGCTTGTGATTGAGGTTGTATTTTCTTGTATATCTCTGAAACTGTTTCATGGACTGGATTCTTTGTTTATTTATTTATTTATTATTTATTTATTTATTTATTTATTTATTTATTTTTGTCTTTTTGAGACAGGATCTCACTGTGCAGTTTAGGCTGGCCTTGAGCTCACTTTTGTAGCCCAGGCTGGCCTTGAACTCCCACTGATCCTCCTGCCTCAGCCTCCCAAGGCTGGAATTACAGGCGTGCACCACCATGCCTGATATTGAAACTGTTCTATGCAATCTATTTCTTTCCTATATTACTCAATCGGGGATTCCATTATTTTTTTTCTATTCTCCTGTAATTTTTTATTAATGTCTTCTTTAATAGTACTGAAGTCTCTGGTTATAGTTAACCTTTTTCTCTCTAGTTCAGAGAGTATTTCTGCCCTGTTCGGTTTTCCTCTCTACCTTTCTGCAGTTGTTCCCCTACTTTAGATGCTGTTAATTTAAAGAGGTCTTTTTTACCTTCAGAGGTTATTTCTATCCTGATTTCCTCTATACATTTCTGGCGTTATTTTACCACTTCAGAGTCTATTAATGCATGCGTTTCTTTTTTTACTTCATATGTTATCTCTGATCTGAGTTGCTCTATATGTTTCTGCACTTGTCTGTCTACCTCAGAAGCTATTGATTCAGAGATTTCATCTGCATGATTGCCATTTTCTTGTAAGGTAGTGTCTCCCGTATCTGTTACAGTTGGTCTAAGGACCTGAGATTGCATTTTGCTCCTTGTCTGTATCATTTTCTATAGCAGTGACCTTTGGTTCAGGGCTGCATGCACCCAGGTTAGTCATTCAGTCCAAGCTTCTGGGTCAGCTGAGCTGCTTTTAGCCCTGTGGAGGGAGCTCTCACACACCTGGAAGCCCTTGCTGCTGGATACACTAAGCTTGCATTGGGCCAAAGGTCTGAGTCATGTGGCGGACTTGGTGCTGGATAAGCTACGCTTGTGTCTGGCTGAAGATCTGACTCACGTGGCAAATGTTATTGCTGGATAATCTGTGCTTGCAGCAGGCCGGAGGAGGTCTGACATAGCAGGCCTGATGCTGGATAGGCTGTCCTGGCAGTGGGCCCGAGGAGGTCTCAGGCGGGAAAGAGATTTCAGGTGCACCAGGGGAGGTCTCAGGTGGCAGGCCGGAAGTCTCAGGCGGGCCAAGGTTCTCAGGTGGGTCGCTGGGGAGGTCTCTGGTGGGCTGGAGGTTTCAAGCTTCCCAGAGGTCTCAGGTGAGGTGGAGGAGGTCTCAGGTGGTCCAGAGGTCTCAGGCAGTCTGAAGGAGGTCTGATGTGGCAAGCCGGAGGTCTCAGGCAGGCCGGAGGTCTCACGTGGGCTGCTGCAGGCCTCAGGCAGACAGAGGTCTCAGGGGATCTGGAGGAGCTCTCAGGCAGGCTGGAGGAGGTCTTAGGCAAACCTGAAGAGGTATCAGGCAAGCTAGAAGAGGTCTCAGGCAAGCCTGAGGAGGTATCAGGTGGGCCACAGGAGCTCTCAGGTGGACCGGAGGGTGTCTCAGGTGGGTCAGAGGTTTCATGTGGACCGAGCAAGTTCTCAGGAAGCTAAACATCTCAGGGGAGCCAGAGGAGGTCTCAGGCAGGCCAGAGGAGGTCTCAGGTGGTTGGAAGTCTCAGGCTGAAGTTCTCACATGAGCCGGAGGAGGTCTCAGGCAGGCCGGAAGAGGCCTCAGGTGGCCAAAAATCTCAGGTGGCCAAGGGTGTCAGGTGGGCTGAAGGTCTCAGGCCAGACCCACTCTTTAATTTCCTACAGAGTGTTTAAGATCTACTGGCAGATACCTTCAGCCTCTGGTCTGACTTTCCATAGCATTCCCTAAACTCCCAGCCGCACCCGCTTTTTCCCGTCTGAGCCCTGTCAGCAGAAGTGGGGACTACATTTCTGTCCTCCAAATGGTGCTTAGACTGTGGGTTTGCTGGAGCCCCCTTTTTTATTTTGACAGATAAAAGTTGCTGCCCTTCAACAGCTGTTAAATGTCATGATAAGGAAGACAGTGATCTCTCTAGAGGAAATTTCAGGCATACTAATTATTTGGAAAGTTTATATCTAAGAGATATGCAATATTGTAAATGACTCTAGAAACAAAATATAGCATGCATGTTTGAAAATACAGTGTATGTTTCAATCTCTAAAATTTATGTTGGTAAAAGATACGTGGCCATGAATTCCTCTCAGATCCTCCTCCTCGCTTTGAGCACACTCATCCCATCACCCTTGCCACTTTCTGCAGCAGCTCTGGAGTCCTCCTGCCTGGGGGTCTTTAACTGGATGTCCTGGCTGCCTTGGCATCCTGAATCCGCTGAGAATGTTTCCCTTTCATGGTCATTTTGATGTGAGGGAAGAGCCAGCAATTGTACAATGCCGGAATCCAGTAATTGAGATAAATGAGGACACAGTATCATATTTCTATTCGACAGAAATTGCTATAAGCTACTGATCAATGTAGTGTAATAAAAATACAGTGAATACTAAAACAAAACAACTTATTTCAATAAAAGATACGTTGTCATTAATTTACCTAAAAATATTCAAAATCTTCTCCCAGTACTGGATATACATTGCATCATTCTTGGTAATGTGCAATTTACTGTAATAAGGTTTTTTTTTTTTTTTTTTTTGCAGTTAAACATTCACTCTGGTCCTAGATCAGCCTTGTAAATCAGACAGTATAATTGTACTGTGTCTGATACAAGAGAGAGTCTGGATTCATAATTGGGGAGTTATAATAACACAGGGCAATCTGAACATTAGGAGGAGGGAAACTACTTCTGCCCGGGTTTTGAGTAGTAGGAGATGAACATAGAAGAGACATGAAAGATTAAGACATTCAGGAAGCATGGGTTATTTTGTGCAATTTTAAATAGCAGGCCACTGAGCTGAAGGTAATCCTATAGTTACTGAGAAAAGCACAATGACCTCATCCTTTCTGGATTTAGGAAATTGATGTGATGGGCAGCTATTAGGAAATTAAAACTAGGGCAGCAGCATTTTAACTGTTCACTGTTAGAAGTAGGATCAGCAGATCACAGGAAACATATGGAGAATCGACCAGGACCTGAGCATATGTGCTGGCACCTGGACAGGACTGCAGGCAAAGGAGGATGTGAACTTGCAAAAGATGTTGCCTGATCTGTTACGTCACTAAGAAAACAACATTTTGCTTAGATCTTGCTTTGCACAACCAGCCAGCAAAGCTAAATTATTTAAACCAGAATGAGAGTTAAGTGACACGTCCCTCTCTTCATTCCAGATTCGACTGATTCTCTGGATTGGGAATGTTATCAACAAATTAAAAATCTCAGTGAACTGTAGAACAGTCTGGGTTCTCACAGAACATCTAAGAATTCCCAGGGGATCTTAGATTTCAAGATGTAACACCATACACCAAGAAATGGGACAAAATTATTCTATGATCCCATGTAGAACCCTCTCATCCAAATTAAAGTTGGTCATTCCCCTCCTGTGACAAAGATCCCTTTGTGCTTCAAGAGCGTTTCTAAAGGACAACCTACACAGATGAACTCCATTTCCTTTGTAGTTTGGATATTTAGTAAGACAATTTATTCCCTAGATTAGGCATTAACATCGACAGACTGAGCATTAGAATCATTTAGATGATTTCCGGCATGTGTTGTGTGATTTTTCTCTGGACACAGCTGAATATTCTTCATTTTGATGCAGTGATTTTTTTTCTTTTTTCATGAATGAATACATCTTTGCAGCAGAGACCTCAGATTTCTGGTTGGAAGGCACAGTCATATCAATTTCTGGCTTAGGTTGCAGGATTCCCTGGGGCAATGACTCAGCTCCTGGGGCCGCCTGCATCTTAATGGGAAATTGTACAAACAGGAGCCATTGGGGGTGTGCCTCTGTATTCTCTTCCAGCTTCTCTTACATCAGTCTGCATTTCTCATAGGGAGTCTAATCAACCATAAAATCATAAGCCCTCGATCTGGGAAGGTCTTTTTACTCACAAATCACATTTAAAATAGATACTACTAACCCAAAGGAATCCCCTTGATGTGGATGTGAGAGTCCCACATATATTAATTAAATTTTGGTTAGGGTAACTGTTATCCGTATAATATTTCCATAGCAGTAGTTCTATTGCATCAAAGCAAAGCTGGTTATTGCCACAAGCTTGAATATTTTAGTACTTTTACTCTGGGCTTGAGACATCCAACAGCCCACACCACCTGCTCCACCCTGTCTGTCTCACACACCCCACTGCTCTCTGCTTGTGCGAAATGAAACCTTGGTATGGAATATGAGGCACAGATAATCCAGCTCCAGCAATGATTCTTACACTGTTGTGACTGTATGTATGTTCCAAGGTGAACATATCACTTTCCACAAAGACTGATGGTCTGCATGCCATCCCCTAGGGCATGGCTGGCACTGGATTGTAAGGAGTAGAAACTGTCTCTGCACCCAATGCTGCCCTGGGGCACAGCAACCTTCACAAGAACCTTTGAGGCCTCAGGTGAGTAGTCAGGACAGCAAGGTGTTTATCTGGACACACTTTGCCAACATTGCGCAGTCTGGATTGCCATCGTCCCTGAGAGAGCATAGGCTCTGGAAATTTCCACCTCTGGAAGTGAGAATGAGAAGTAATCAGCACATATGGAGAACGTTTAAACTGTGAGAAATTATTGCAGTAAGAAACACACTGCTGCACATCAGTCTCAAGATCCTGCCCCTGTTTCTGGAGCCCTTGTCCCACCATCCTTGCACCTTTCTGCAGCAGCTCCGGAGTCCTCTTTCCTGAGAGTCTTTAGCCTTGCTGTCTTGGCTGCCTCCATGTTCTGAATGGGTTCAAAATATTTCACCTTCACAGACATTATTATTTTGAGGAGGAGTTAGGAGTTATATGGCGCCAGATCTAGTAAATGAGGTAGAAGACGCAGCCTCATTTTTACTGCTCTGGCAACACTCTCCACATTTTGGTCATACCTTATAATGACACTTAGGAAAGAGGACTCCAGAGCGGCTGCAGAAAGGGGCAAGGGCGAGGGAAGGAGTGTGCTCAAAGTGAGGGGGCGAATCTCAGAGGGTGTGATGGCAATGTGCCTTTTACTGTTGTCACTTTCGAAAATGGAATCAGTCACCATTAATGTTGTACTTTCTTCATCTTCATGGGGCTTCTGCTAATTCCCAAAGGCTCTTTTCTGGAAGTCACAGAGAAGAAAGAAGCCAGGAGGAGTGGAGCTCTTCATCACACTGTCCTGTGGCTGAGGTGGCAGACTGAGAGGGAGCCCTGACCCAGGCTGCCTAGGTATGGCAAGCCACAGTGGCTGCCCTGTTTGGAAGATAGGATTCTGCTTTGAGGTCTGGGAACTCACATGGCCACAGATCGATAGGAGTTTATGCATGGGATTGCGCAGGGAGAAACTCCTGGTGACACCTAATGCAATATACATGTGAAATTCCCACAAAAGGAAATTAAAATCTAATTTCAGAATTTGATATCCAATGTCTGTCTAGAAAAGCAAAAGCCACAACAAATTAAGATGAAATAATCAACTGCTGCCTGAAATCATTGATTTGAGTCACACAGAACACATCATTGTCTCAACTGAATAAAGTCGTCATCCAAAACAATCCAGTTTTAATAATGAGGCATTTTAAACGAGTCGCAGTCATAAAGGCCCAGCTGTGACTGTATTCACCCTTAGATGAGAATATAATCTTTAGTCTCTTGAAAAAAGGCAATTCTGTTTATCCTTTCCTGGTGCAACAGAAATAAATAGGGATCTTAACAGGATCAAGCTCTGGAAACTCGTACAGCATTTTCATAACCATCGTGATTTAATAGCTAGAGCTATAAGTTCTTCCACTAACCTGAGAAGCATAATGCTGATACTAGACAAAATAGAAAATGTTATACCAGACATTCCACTTTTCTAGCAGCAGAAGAGGTACACAGTGAGTTCCACAAACGCCTGGGCTGTCATTTGCACCCCAGCAGAAATATCGCTTGAGAGCCTGACATCATGGACAGGAAGCATGTTCTGGGCTCCCACAAACATGGGTATACACTCAGGTTTTTGCACTCAAAGATTAGCTAGCTTAGGGACCTTGAGTAAGTTACCCATCTGTAGATACTGTTTTTACAAAGGAGAAGGCAGAAAGAGAAAAGAAGTGCGAATTACACCCTGTTCCACACTAAGCACATGCAAGTTGCCACAGACTTGCTTATTTCCTTTTCAAAATTAATCTATGAACTTTTTTTCTCTGCATCTTTAGCAGCACCCACTTGGCAGAGAATATGCTCATTCGTTATTTATTAAAACAAATGGCACAAGTGGGAAAACGTGGGTAACGAATGTCAGCCCTCAGTCCCCGATCTCAGGAGACAAGAACGTAGTACGCTCTTGGGTTTGCCTCATTGTCTCAGTGACCAATCTTTCCATCTTTCTTCCTCCCTTCCTTCCTTCCTTCCTTCCTTCCTTCCTTCCTTCCTTCCTTCCTTCCTTCCTTTCTTTCTTTCTTTCTTTCTTTCTTTCTTTCTTTCTCTTCTTCTTTGATGTTTTTGAGAGAAGACCTTGCTATATAGTTCAGGCTGGACTTGAGCTCACTTTGTAGTTCAGGCTGATCTTGAATTTCCAAAGATCCTCCTGCTTCAGCCTCCCTGGTGCTGGGGTTATACGCATGTACCACCATACTTGGATCGGTGACAAATTTTGTACAAATCAGGAGCTTCAGGACATATTTTTGCAACACTATTTAATTTAGAAAATAGCAGGGTAGAAGGCAGATATCCTTCATTCCAGATGTGGACCATGAGCACAAGCTTACCAGAAGTCCAGGCTCTGATTCCTAACAGCACCATCTTTAGCAGGGACTGACTTCCCTAGACATATCCTCCACCTTCACCTCAGGATGACAGAGATGTAAGGGCCCCTCAGTGAGGTGGCACTGCCCAAATCTGGGGCTTCACTGTACTTGACTCCCCCTCAACAAGCTTTGGGGCTGTGGCAAATTCTGCTTGTGTAGGACAGAAGCCACACTGGGCAGTGAGAAAACCTTCACCAAGAAAAAACAAAAAAACAAACAAACAAAAAAGTGAATTCCCAAGGGCAACTGCTCACTTTCTCTTTTTCTCTGTTGTATTGTATTTTGTTTATCCAACTGTACAAGTGTGATTCAGTATGATGTACACACAAATTTTAAGAAATGGGGTTAGGGTGGTCAGCAATGGGCAGAGACGTTCTAAGATGAGAAAAACCTTTCACCTTGGGGTGCTCAGAAGAGGAGCTACATGTGGCAGCTTGGTTGCTCAATAGATAAAATGTCAAGAAGCCAAGTTGCTTAGGAAGGTGTCCTCTCACTGCCTTGATCTTGATATCTTTTCTGCCTTACCCAGAACCAGAAGCACTGAGGCCTTAAACTCTTGCTGAAGATGTCCAGGAGACAAGAGACCCACATTTTTTATTAGATGCATTTGCTGTGTTTATTTAATTGACCTCTGCATTTAGGAGAACTGTGAAGGAAAACTGAAGAGATAATTATATGGTCCTTCCACCCATTGTGGAAGTTAGCACAATTGTGTTTCATTCTTGAGGGCATGGCCTCCACGTCATCTCACTTTCTCCTCCATCTGTGGGAGGACTGCGTCTCTGTGGGCCCACGAGATGGCAATAAAATGCTCCATCTATGGCCTTGCCTCTCCAGGAAATAGTGGCAAAGATACACTGAGGTCTGTATTTTAAGTTTGTCTCTGAGCCCTAGATAGTACTATCCATGGGACTCATTTGACCAAAAAGTGAGACACTAGTGACTAAGACTGAAACATGGCGCTAGAAGGTGGCGTCTTTGGCAGCCAGGTCTGGTGGCTCTTCCTTGCAATCTTAGCATTCTGGGACTCAGAGGAAGGGAGACCAAAAGTTTGAACCCTGCCTGGCCTTTTTAATGACTCGATGAGACTCTATCTTAAAATTTATAAAAAATTTAAAAGGCCCGAAGATGTAGCTCAGGCCAAATGTCCTAGGTTCCCTCTGAAGTCCTGCAAAGAAGAGGACAGAGAAGAGGGCAGAGAGGGAGGAGGAGGAGGAGGAGGGGCAAGAGGAAAGGGGAAGAGGAAGAAGGAAAAGGAGAAGGAGAAGGAAAAAGAAGAAAGGAAAAGGAGAGGAAGAGGAAGGAGGAGGAGAAAGAGGAGGAAGAGACGAAGGAGCAGGCGGAGGAAAAGAAGGTACAGTTATCTTTGGAGCGATAGGGTCCAAACAGAGGAGGCCCCAGGAGAGAGGTTAGTGCCATCACAGGAAGAGAAACAGCGCATAGGGAGAGTCCAACTCAAGGCACACGCAGAAGGTGCAATCTGTAAACCACAGAGGCGCCTCATCAGCGCAGTGCCCGCCAGTGCCTTGACAGTGGTCTTCCGCCCAACGGGAGGAGCAATTTCAAATCATTGTACCTGTGTCCTCTTGGCTTTCCATGTAATGTAAAATAAATCAGTAAAGTAAGTAAATGTGTAAATCAAATTGCTAAATTTAGACCCAAAAGGAAAATAAGAGAAAAAAGAAACGAGCCCCTTTAGAGATCTTCAAATAGGCCGTTACAACTGGGCCACTACACTCTTTGCAAGCTAGGCTGACGACAGTAGTCTATGTCCAGGACCTGATCTTTCCCACTGCCTGAGGTGAACTTTCTTACTCCGCTAGGTCATTTGTATTTAAAGCCCAGTAATTGCGCAAGAGGTGGTCACCAGGGAATTGTCTATGCTATTTTTGCAGCTTGCTCTGTGAGCTCCTGCCTAGCTAGCAAAGTATAGGGTGCACCTTTGGCCCTTATGAGGACCAGGTAGCCTTGTGGAACCATGGTGTTTGTGTTTCCTCTTCCATGGGATCTCACTATTCCAGTCTCAAAGGATTCAGTGGTCCTGACGGGAGCCCCTGGTACCAGGGTTAGAGAACTTATTCTGTCATAGGCTTCAGTTAGATGATTGTGAAAGACAGCTGGACAATTTTTATGTTCATCAAAGTAGGATTTGAATAACAGGAAAATCAGTCTTCGAATAAACGGAAACCCCTGAGAGAGAAAATAGACAGAAGGGAGACAGAGATAGACACAGACACACAGAGAGAAAGAGAGAGAGAGAGACAGAGGGACACCGAGAGAGACAGAGAGATAGACAGGCATTTTCTGGGGAGTGGATGCATAGCTTTCAACTGTCACCACCTTCTTATCTGCGCTTTTGAACAAAAACATCACCACCTCCATGAATGAACTGTAACGTGTACCTGGGAAAATGCTGTGTCATGTACCTGGGAAAATGCTGTGTCATGTACCTGGGAAAGTGCTGTGTCAGCAACAAAGCCCTCTATGGCATTCAAAACTCTTACTTGAGCTTTCGGGTGTGTTTGTGTTTCATTCCTTCTTTCCTTTTCTTCCTTCTGTCCTTCTTTTTCTTCCTTCCTTCTTTGCTCCCGCCCTCCTACCCCCTCTTTACTTTTTCTCTTCCTCTCTTCCTCTCTCCCCCTTCTGGTTGCAACCAGGATGTATGGGTGATGGATGCCTCTTTTTCAGCGCACGGGAAGCTGCGCCTTCCTTGCCGTGCTCTGGCTTGGAGGCCCTCTCTTTGCTCTGGATTCCTTTCGCTAGACATTCACCAGCCAAGGGCACAGCCCCACAGCTCCGCGTGTGAAGCAGATGCTACTGAACCCACAGTTGTCTGCACAGTAGTTCACACACCGCTACCACACTACAGGTTAGCAATTCATTATACCACATTTGTGAAAGTAGGATAATAATAGAAAACCTTTCCACAGCTACCAAGGTGGCAGGAAAAACATGCCACTGTCGTATGGCCCTGACTACACTCAGTCTCGAAGTTCTGGAGCCTCACCAGCCAGCACGCAGGGTGCTGCTTCCTATTTGAGGTACTGGGTCATGTGGCAGGAAGCTCATTCATACACACCACAGAGAAGATGCCTTCCATGGCCTGGTCCCAGAAATGTTACCTGAGATGCCTTGGGCATAGGGGTGCAGCTTCATAGACTGGAGACAGGAGGTTCTGCCCGCAGAAGCTGAAGAACCTCTGCTTCCCAGTGCTGCCTTCCCTGGCAGCAGAGAGCAATAAACAGAGTCCATCCAAGGCTATGCTCACACAGGGACGCACGTGTTGGAAGAGACCACTGGACTACAGAGCACACCCTCAGCACCCCTGCCTCCCCTACTCTCCTGCTCTGCATGGAGACTATGGTGCTTTAGGATAGGTCACTTGTCTTTTTGTATATTGAAAAACAAATACTCAGAAAGCAATTGGGGAGCTCTTGTTGACATTAACACTCCGGACCATGCTTGCGGGGCAGGAAAGCAATGGACTCCAACAGACAGAAAAGACTTGAAGTGATGGCTGCAGCCATTCTGAAAACAAACTGAAAGTGTGGTTTCCTGGATGACATCCAGGAAAACTGCAGCTCGGCCTTCTGACAGGATCCCATGCTGGCAATTTAATTAAGGACAAGTTAAATATGCCACGTTTCAGAGTCAATACGAAGTATTACAGGAACCTGTCCCAATATTTGCAAGAGGACTGGAATGTAGCAAGAGGTAAAAAGGTAAATTCAGTGTGACCATGAGGCCAGGAACATATCTGAAGGACGGAGTAGCTAGGCTGGATGCTGTAACATAGATTTTTAGCTCCGGAGTAATAAAGCTCATGGTGAGCACAGAAGCAAAATCTTTTAACAATGATGGGATCAAGAAGCTCTGGTGCACTGCTGCACAGAGGGTGGGGATAGTAGCTGTGCACGCAGAAAGGGCTTTTAATGGTTTCACCAAAAAGAAGCGCTTGAGTTTTTCAGGCTGCAGGTGTGCCAAACATTCTGTAATGTACGCACGTAGCGGAAATGACACAGACCCATCCATCCATAAGTGTCATTTTTGTGATTTTCATAGATCAGTTAAAAATAAATTCAATTTAGGAAACCAGTAGGAGGGAAGTCATCAAAGGCTTGGGCAGCAGTGCAGTGTAAGCCTGACCCTCACAGTCTGGCTTGTGGCAAAATACCCAACACCCAAAGTTAAGGAATGAATGGCTTATTCAGATCACAGTTGGTGGAGGTTTCAGTCCATACTCAGTGGGCTCCAAGGCAGAGTGGCAGACTGCAGAGGGCTGCGGTTCAGTGCAGCAGAGGAACAGCAAAGAGCAACGGGAGGAGCAGCCACGGCAGCAGCAGGAAAGCCTCTCTCACTTCCCTACCTTGTGTACAGATCACCTGCGGCAGGGCAGGTGTAGCCCTCACACCCATAATTCCGCATTGGATCATGAATTCATCATAAACCCTAGAAGCCCACCCAGTGACTGCATGAGACTATAGTGGGACATAGGCACACACCATAATAATTCTGGAAGACCAATGTGGTGGCAGCGTCCTTCGCCCTGTTGAAAGGAAGATGCATATCTCTTTATATTCACGTTTGTCCATTTTTCCGACTGCTCTGTGCGCCTTCCCTCGAGTTTCTCTTCAGTCTTTACTTCCGTGTCCCTTGTTCACATGCTGTCTTAGTTACTCTTCTCTCATTGCCGACACAAATACCCAACATGCAAGCTTAGCAGAGGAAAGGTTTATTTAGCTCACAGTTTCTGAAGGTTTCATAATTTAAAGCATCCTGGATGATGTACCAAGACCTCGAGACTCACACCAGTATAATTTGCTCCATACCTCTGAGAAACCGCCGCCTGGAGTGAGGTTGGGGACCCTCTGAGAGCTCATGATGTCAGTTTGTTGGCGCCTCGCCTGGCCACGCCCCTCCTGGTCCTTTGGCCCCGCCCCTCAAACCAAGCGCTTGACAGCCCCAAGATTTACACGAGGCTTTGGGGAGACAACTAGATGCAAACCATAACGTGCGCCAACCCCTTGGGCTGGCAGGGTCCTGTCTCGCTGCTTCCCTGCTCGTGGTTCTACTTGCACAGCCCTCTGGGCCTAAGACAGTAGAGCTCTGAAAAACCCACGCTGGAGGAGGTACCCCTTCTCCTGATCAGCCATGAGGGGCCAGCAGTTGCCATTCCTGTACCAAATTGTCCCCAGCATCCTCTGTTCCAACTTCCAAGCTGGGAGAACTTTTCCTGGGATATGCTTCTTTAAAAAAGGAAGGAAAGGAAACCTATTTGCATGGAGCATTAGACTTAAAAATTATCCATGCCATTTCTCCCTTATTATAGCATCAGTGATTTTTCCAATTTACTTGAGAAAATTGGAATCTGAATCTGAATCTCTGTCTTCGTTTCCCCATACCCGCCCCTCCCCCATCCTGTGATGTCCTATGTCCTCGCCCGAGCCCCATGTGGTAGCCATGGCGTGTGGCTTCCTTCAGAGGAATCCGAAACAAAGGCAGGATTCTGGGGTGGGAGCCCCGCTCCCTCTTTTGGTTCTTGGTCTTTCATTCTGTCAGACAGCGTGTTGTCACCAGACAGGCTACGCACACTCTAAATATCAGCTGTCATTGCCCAAGGAGGGGCTGTGCCCAGAATCTCAAATTACCGAATTGAAACAAAAAAGGCAGATGTTCTATTGTTACCATCCCAAGCTAGAAGCCCAGTTCCTTTTCTGCATTAGGAAAAATAGCATTTAAGAGCACGTGGGTGTGAAGATGTGCCCCATCCCCCTGGTCCTCTCAGTGTGACAGGCATGCTTAGGTCTCGGCCCCTCCTGGCTGGACCTGGGGTCAGTGACAGGACTGGGAAGAGACCCCGGTCTGCAGGTCTTGCCGGCTGCCAGCCTTGCTGGACTATGTCCAGGACCCTAGAGTACCTGCAGTCCCCGAAGGGCTCCCCGAGCCTGACGGCACTCCACTAGGCACGTGGGTCACGCCTTCGCCTTCCCAGCGCCAATTCGAAAATGATCGCATTCACAGCTATTTTTATTCCTCTCCCTCTCCCCGTTGCTCTCCCCTGCACACGCTGGCCTCTGGTTGAACCCTAGGCTCTGAGAAAGTGCTTATCTCTATGGATTAGCGCAGCACTGCGGAGCAGACTAGCTTCCTTCTAGGAGAGCTTCGAGTCCACGCAGCAGAACAGGGGTCTTGGAGTCAAGCTGAATATTCATGCAAATCGCTGAATTGCCAATTAGCGAAACAGTTAATCTTCCAATTACATGTCTTCCAAATGCTTAAAGTATGAAGCCACTTAGAGGAAGAGGAAGAAGCTACCTGTCTCTGGGGGTTGGAGCAGGAAAACATGGCTGTGGAAGTGTCTGAGGGCGTGTCCAGCTAGTAAAGGAATCTTCTTGCACTCAGCAGCCCTCCAGATTTCAGTGCCTGAGCATTTCCTTGATTTCCAGCTGGAGAAGTTACACATTCGTTTTCACATTTTTTTTTGCCAATGTGCCTTGGTTCATTTTAGCCAAGAATGATATCCAGATATCTTGATCTTGGTATTAAGGAACCTGTTTCAAAGCTATCTTTAGACTTGAGCATATTTTTATATTTCTACAACTATGAAATTTAAGCTATGTTAGAAGTGTAGTGAAAATGGTAAAACATTATGGGTAAGACACATGAATAAAAAGCACATGAAAGCACCTGTTTTTTGGAGCCAAAACTAAGTCCTGTGAAATTTGTGATCTTCATAAAAGTTATGAAACTGAATTCTATGTTAATAAACTTAACTCCTCCATTGCCTGAACATTCTAATACCTGTTTTAGGTGGAAATGTAGGAAAGTCTGGGTTTGAAAAATAAAATGATCAGACTAGGAGACATGAACGTATTTTTTAGCCTGAAATAAAGTAGTGTGAGATTTACCTTACCTAACAATGCATGAAACGTGAAACATTTCAGAAAAATAAAGACATCACTCACTGAACACTCTCATTCTCTCTCTCTGTCTCTCTCTCTCCCTCTCTCTCTCTGTTTCTATCTCAGTTTCTCTCTGTCTCTGTCTCTCTTGCTCTCTTTCTTTTTTGGAGAGGGGATTAAACTCAGGACACTGCGCTTTAAGCACTTGTATTGAGCTATCTGCCTGGCCCTCTATCTCTCTCTGTCTCTATCTGTCTCCCTCTCTTTCTCTCTCTGTCTGACTCGGTCTCCCTGTCTCTCTGTCTCTGTCTCTGTCTCTCTCTTACTCTCTCTCTCTCTCTCTCTCTCTCTGTTTCTCTGAGAGAAATCAAAACCCCTGACACCACCAGGGTTTTGATTCTTCTGTTTCTTATTCTTGTAAAAATGGGCTCCTGCTAGATCTCTTGTCCTGGAGCTCATTTTATATCCAGTAATATTAACTCCTGGCACTATGCACAGTGCCCCAGATAGCATTTTAACCCTTTGCAAACTTAAGCTGTGTGAGATGAATCTGTTCTCTCTCTCTCTCTCTCTCTCTCTCTCTCTCTCTCTCTCTGTGTTTCTGTTTCTGTCACTCTCAGTCTCTCAGCGTCTCTGTCTCCCTGTCTGTCTCTCTTTGTCTCTCTGTCTTTGTCTCTGTCTCTGTCTCTCTCTCTTCCTCCTTCTCCACTTCCTCCCCCTCTTCCTCCTGTTCCTCCTGCCCCTCCTCCTCTTTTCTCTTACTACTATACTCCTATCCACACTCTTTCCCTTTTAACCAAGATCAGATCAAGTTTCATCTAGGATGTAGTAGTAGGAAGTCCCAAACTTACCAAGGAAAATCCAAATGGCCTCTTGCTTTGTGAAGAGCTGCTGTGAAAAACGGCTTCAGATCTGTCCCTGAGATCCTCTCATTTAACCTAGATGCTAGTGCCCAAATTTCTAAAATGAAAATATTGATAAATAAGCATAAATATTCTAAATAAGTATTCTATTTGAGTACTGTTACAATAAGTTATAAGGAAATAGTGCTCCCAGGGAAATATGCTACAATTAGGAAATGAAAAACTTGTGACTATTGATTCTTCTGCTTTTGAAAAACACTTCAAAACACTGTGATAGCCAGGCATGGTGGCACATGCCTGTAATCCCAGCACTTGGGAGGCTGAGGCAGGAGGATTGGTGTGAGGTCGAGACAAGCCTGGGCTGCAAAAGTGAGTTCAAGGCCAGTCTCAACTGCACAGTGAGACCCTGTCTCAAAAAGACAAAACAAACAAATGAAAAACCACTGTAATATATTTAAAACTATAAATTATGAAAACAGCATCAGCTGAGTGTGGATGTGCATACTATCATATTAGCAAACTGGGAGGCTGAGTTAGGAAGATTACAAGTTTGAGTTCAGCCTGGGCAACTTAACAAATTGGAGAGATACCATGACATCACTCCAAGAGGGGAATAGGGTTGTACTTCAGTATGTAATACTTGGGTTTTGGGTTCAACACTAAGTACTGTCAAAAAGAAAAAGAAAAAGAAATAAGAAGTATATAACATTAAAGTACACATAACATGTCTGTATTACTTATATACCTCATAAGCACATAGAGTTTAAATGATTCATACATGTAGATGTATGTACAGCACATATAACTTTGTGTAGTTGTCTTGCATCACCCCTATGACATCATGCATGTCACCTAGAAGCAGTCGAGCATATGCTTGGAGACATACTCTAACAAATAATGCTGGGTTTCACTGAGGAATCTAAATTGCATAATTTTAATTTATTTTTGAGTTTTTAAATGTTTAGGAGCTCTCACCCTGACTAATGATATATGCTAATATTCTTGAAGTAAGCAACTACACTGAGGATCACACTGTACAGTACTAAAACCATGCTTGGAATGCCTGTCACTGTGGGCTTCTAGAGGTGTGCTGCTTTTAATGACATGCCAATTACTGTTATACTATCTCCCAAGTAAGTGTTCAAAAAAGGTAGTAAAAGAGGCAAGGAAAAAATGCCATAGGATTATTCTGCTACAATTTAGTTCATGGCTAAATTCCTAAATTTCTGTGTAAAAATACATAACTAGTTTTTTCACATTAGGTAGGGATTTAAAATTTAGAATAACAGTTGACGGAAAATACCTTTTCCATGTTATGGCTAAGCATTTGGTATTCAGAAAGACAGTGAGGTTCAGCTCAGCTGCCTATGTTATAGGGTAATAGTATCCCTAAGCTTTTCTTCCGGAGGGTTAACAACTTAAGTTTGCAGACCAAAAAAATCAGAGAAAAAGAAGAGCTGCAAGGATAGCCAACATTTTGGCCCTATCCCTTCAAGGTCATTGGGGACTCAGGACAGAAGAGAACCTGTACTGTAACTTCCTATAACTCAGTGATGTCCCAGATTCTCTGTTCAAGGAAATTATGGGGCCACAGTGGAAAGTGATTAAAGATGTACAGTATCCCTGAGGAGAGTCAGCTAGAGAGAAAACATTTTCTCAGGCTTTCACAGAAAGCAAACTGGTGAAGCAATGGTCGTGACTCATCCAGATGGCTGACAGTGACATAAATTTACAAACTGCTGTACATGGTTCCAGGATAGGTCCTGAGGGGATTTAATTGACCTTGTCACATATAAAAGTTACATTATTTGTTTTATAGGTCTTGCTTTATCTTTGTTTTAACCATCCAGCAGGAAAGTCTAACCATGCAGTATAAAAAGTAAAACCATATTAATATGTTGAGCTTTAAATGGCTCAAGTCAACAGCTTCCAACATTGCCAATTCAGCTAATAACCTACTACTATTATGGACTATTAGGCTACATATACAGCTATTTTCTCTTAGTTTAATGACAACAAAGATTTGTAGTAATACTGTTTAGATAAGATATCATGTTTGTGTCTTGTACTCTGAGCAACCACTGCAAAGACAACAATATGCAATGTATTAATTACTGTAACTACCCTACTAACCTGTTATGAAACTGTCTCATTGCTATTTCTCTCTCATTAACATTAATAACAAGTTTAATATAATTTCACAAAATAAAAAAAATAAATGTTTAAAAATTATTATAGACTACAGGTTCCTGAATGCATGGCACACAGAATCCCTATGGATCATGAATCAAGTAATTCCAGCAGTACTCAGGCCCATAATCCCATCAGTACTAAAACACATAATCCCAGTGGACCATGAGTCAAGTCTTAAATTCTAGAAGTCCCTGCCTCACGATTGCGTGAAGCTTTGGGGGACAACTAGACATAAACCATAACACCAAAGTACACAAAAGGATTCAAGCTTTCATTCATATACAGGAAGAACACTCCTTGTTAAAGAAAACGCGAGCCTGCTACACGCCCACCTCTTTCCTCTGCTGATGAGGTGAGCACAGAATGAGGACCTCACATCTGGAGCTCAAAACAAGTTGCCACTTGAAATCTCTTTCTTTCTTTCTCTCTCTCTCTTTCTTTCTTTCCTCTTTCTTTCTTTTTTTTAAATTTTGTAAAAAGCTTAATATCTTAATATTTTTAAAAAATCAAATAAAATTAAAATGGCCCACCCTTCATTTTCTAGTTGTCATCATTCCCTGGTAAAGGTAAGGCCCCACAGCTCCATCAAGAGGCTCTCATGAACACTTGGGGTTAACCCTGTGTACCCAGCTCACCTGGAAAAGTGTTCCATTTAGAAGGCCAGAATAATAGGTATTCCAAGTGTGGTTTTAGTATTACACATTGCTATCCTCAGTGTAGTTGCTCAATTTACACATATCAGCATATATAGATACCAACTAACTGCTAGTTCCAAAAACCTGATGGAAATTCTTAGGACCACTGTCTTAACCATTTTGTGTATATAAATGTATGATTTGACCCCGAACATGTTTCCTAACTTTTCTCCTTGCACTCTTTTCGTTGTTTAGCCCTTAAGTTCTCGCTTTCCATTTAACTGTGTTATAACTTTCCATTTTTCTTTCTTCTTTTTATCTGTAACAGGCTCAAGTCAACAACTTCTGACATTGCCAGTTCTGCTGATAACCCACTAGTCTTATGGATTATTGGATTGCATTGGGTTGTTGTGCTGAATTCATGCACCTGCAATATTTGAATGGCGATGGCACACCCATCGCTGTCACAACAAAACAAATAAGGGGGATATAAATGAAGGACTATTTTGCAGTGAAAAACATAGTTGTTTTTTCCTCTTAGTTTAGTGAAAAGAAAGATTTGTACTAGTGGTGTATAGACAAGATATCATGTCTGCATCTTGTACTCTGAATAACTACTATGAAGACAGCAATATGCAATATATTAATTATTGTAGCTGTCCTACGAACCTGTTTTGTAACTGTCTCATTGCTATTTCTTTCTCATTAGAATTAATAAAATAAAATAAAATAAAACTCCCTGCAGATAGGGCAGGCTGAGGAACCCTGGCCGGTGGTCCTCTTTCACTTCTAACTTGGGGTCATATTTTACCAAAAACTTCAAAGCCAGGCTCAGCCTTTATTTTTAGTGGAATGTTTGAGGGGGAAAGAGCTAGTTAAGGATCGCACAACTGTACTTATAGCCTCCAGTGGCACTGAGAACAGTTCCACACACTGCAGCTGAGCCCGTGCCTCCCCTAGTCCGTGACCCACCTCCTGGGTTCAGCTTCCGGGTTCAGCTTCCAGGTTGTGCATCTCAGCTCAGATATCTGCAGCCTCCCAGCCCAAACAATGGCCAGTTTTCAGACATGAGATCAAGTTCTTAGCTGAATTTATCTTTTCATTCACCAGAAGAAACTCTAACAGAAGGAATAGCAACTAGGTCTTGTAAGCCACGGGGCACACCAGTAACAAGGCTCCATGACTGCTCCTTGTTTGTCAGCCCTCCGGTGTGGCTTGCAGGGATTACAGATGAGAGCAGAAGGGGCTTTCTGGGAGTTTTATGATAGCAATTCTGATTTTTATTTTTCCTCTGCATTCCTGGGCCACCTACAAATCAGATTTAGAGGATCCTGAGTGAGGGGAATGTATATTTTATTAGTTCGCGTGCTAGCATGCTATCCTGGAGACAGAAGACCGAATCCATTCATCTAAAGCACAGTTTCTAGAGGGAAAGGATAACGCAGCTCTAATTCTTTAGTATTCGCTTCTAAATGATGACTTCAGGTAGTGTACAGTGCATTGGGGGGACACCGCTGCTTCCTCTGCCACGGGCCCCTCCCACCTCCTATCCCTGAAAGGACCCTGCTGCTGTTCTTCCCAATGCCTGTTCTAATTCTCTAGCAGGAAGTTAGTTAACTTTTGAGTAGGAAGATTTTCGGAGGGAGTTGGCTCTTCTCAGTTAAAACGAGCAAAACCAAAGGAAACCTTTCTCCTTACACAATTTCCCTTGTGTTGTGTTGACTATTAGCTATTGCTGCCAATTGCTGTTGTTGAATTGCGAGGAAGCTAACAGAAACTACAGAGGATGATGCCATACAATATTTACACAGAATAAGCATATTAAAATTTTAAATCAAGCACATCTACTAATTGCCGACATGCTTCCTGTAATAACAAAACACATTTAATTTTCTAGGAAGTTGTAGTGTTGCTAACAGCGCAATGATGTGGTTCATTTGGCTGTGTTTAGAAATACAAAAGCCAGTGAACTGTGCTCTGGGTGATCCTTGGTCAGAGGCCAGGAAATCCAGAGCAGTCTCTGTTCCAACAGTGAGCATCACATTCTGGCTAGAGGGAAACTAAATCGAGCCAGATGAACACAAACGCTCTTCTACTTTCTGCATACTCAGGAATGCTGGAGGTTCAAGGTATATGAACAAGAATCCGAGGTCTTCCTGGATTTTACTTATTTCGGGTTTCAAATGTCTTAGCTGTCACATAGCACTATTGCCATCATAACTAGGAAAGCCAATGTCAAAATTAAAACCTGAATAAATCCATTATTGAAACTTTCTTAATGTTTTTGTCTTTCTGCTCCACATGTGGCGGTGTGTGCATATCATTCTAGGACTGTAAAGCCTGAGACAGGAACACTCTTAGGAGTTTGAGGCCAGCTTGGACCATGTAGTGAGCCCAAGTGTAGGTTGAACTACACAGCAAACTCTGTCTAGAAATACAAGAAAGGGCTGGCCAGATAGCTCAGTGAACTAAAGCGCCTGCTTAGGCAGATTCAGGAACTGGGATTCAATTCCTGGTGTGGAGGGCTGGCCACACCCTTGGGGTGCCCTCAGATGGTGACTGAGACTGGGTGCGCTGGTGCATGCCTACAATCCCAGTGCTTGGGAGCCTGAGCATGGGAGGATCACTACAAGTCTGATATGTGTAGTGAGACCCGGTAGACCCTGTATTAAATACATAAAAAAATGAGAAAAATATTTTTTGACCAAGGTATTGACTATTTTTTTTTCTTACAAGTTTAATTATGAAATCCTGCAAATCTGTTTGGAACGGCCAGAGCGCTCTTGAGTACTTTTTCAACTGAGGAGCATTTTTCTACCAGTTTTTCCTACAAGTTCCTTTTAAGCAGGTGATGTAGGATGTAAACTTGAACTTTGTGACTGCCTGCACATGATGAGTGACCTGGAGGTGCTGCGATTTCCAGAAGATGAACTCATCATGGATGAACTGTTTCATGAAGAAGTGAACCTTGCAAATGTGTCCAATGGGGAATTGATGGGAGCGTGGAAGTGCGAGGCCAAGGCAGGTGGTCCACAAGTTTGGTTCCAACATGGGCAACTTAGTGACTTAATGAAACTGTCTCAAAAATAAAAATATAAACGAGCTGGGGATGTTGTGCTGGGTGAAAACTTCTGTGCCAACATGAGGAAACCAGAAGTAGATTAAGGGAAGACGTTTAACCATTTATTTTTCTTTTTCATTTAATATTTTTTATTGTTTAAATTTAACAATGGTTATATTACATATTTTCATCATCAGATCAGTTTAGATTAATATATATAGGTATGTAAGATTGATCAAACAATTAAACATTTACCCTTCTAAATCAACATTACTTTTTTTTTTCTTTTCCCCTTTCTTTTCTTTGAAAGTTGACATATTGCATATTGTCTTCACAATCGTTCTACAGAGTACAGTGTGTGAGCATGACCCACCTCCCTATTGATGTTGCTTAAAAAAAAAAAGAAAAGAAAAGAATATATTTCCCTTTGGACTAGGAGGAAGCATCCAGAGAAAAACATTCTCTCAGGCTTTCACAGAAAGCAAAATGGCCAAGCAATGGCCATGGCTCGTCCCGAAGGCTGACACTAACAACAGTTCTGCAAAGTACTGTCTATGGTCCCAAACTTAATCCTGAGGGGATTTGACCCTGGAAGATACAAAAAAAAATGTTTTGTTATACAGGTCTTGCTTCAACTTGCCCTTGACCACCCAGCAAGGAAAAAAAAAAAAAATGCTTAATTACAATGCATGAAACACAGAGCTAGATTAGTGAGACGAGCTTTAGGAGGCTTAGATTTAATAGCCTCCAACATCACAAGCTTCACTGGTGGCCCACTGCAGTTGCAGAACATTTGATTGTGTATGTATCTGCTTCCATTTAACCATTTAGAATCTTATCTATTCACTCAGCTTCTCACACGAGCGACACAACACAATGTTTACACGTGCGGGTCTGATTTATTTCATTTGTGAATATGGTCTCAAGTTATATCCATGTATTTATAAAAGTCTCCAGTCCATCTTCTTTATGGCTGAGTAGTATTCCTTTATATCTAAAAATAAAAACTCTTTGTTTTTTAAATTTATTCCTCAGTTGATGAGCATTTGGGTTGTTTCCAAGGTTTAGCTTTTACAAACTATGATGTAGTAAATAAGAGCGCACATGTATTGCTGTGGTGAGATTTTTTCATTATTTTTTCTGGAAGACACCCAGAAGGGGAACAACTGGGACGAATGAAGCCTCTAATCTAAAATGATATTGAAAACTTGAAAGACTGATTAAAAGAAAAGTTAAACTGTCATGGTGGAAAGGGGACAAGAAGGAAGGGAAAATGAAAAATGAATGTATGAATATACAAGAAAGCTAAGATAGCTATACAGTTAGTTTCTCTTAGTTCATTAAAAAAGGTTCATGACAATATTGCTTGGACAAGATTTCATGCCTATATGTTATACTCTGAATAACTACTGTGAAGATAACAATACACAATGAGTTGTCTATTGTTACTCTCTTACTAGAGTTTATTTTTTCCATCTAAAATTAAAAAAATATTAGACATTTGTACCTACCATGTCAAGCATCCATTGTCAAGTTCAAAACTGACCTTTCAAATTCTCTGCCCTGTCCTGTGTGTTAGTAGAGAGAGAGAGACATAAAGAGAGAGCTGGGCCTCTTAGACTCCTGCTAGTCTTCAGAAAGCAGCCAGGTGGATCCTTCTGTGAAATGATGACTGTACCAGGCACACGTTCTTCATAAGTGAAAACTACACCCATGGAAAGGAGAGCAGCAGAACAGCTGCAGCCTGCTGCTCCTGGCTTCAAGCTGAGCCACTCGCTGTCCCTGCACACAGGTTAAGCTCTGCTAACTGGTAGTGATGACCTTGAGGAAATAGATGGGTAGGGATTCCCGGACATGGGGGCCAACAAGGTCCTGCCATGGGCATCCAGGGCAAAGCCTACACATGAAGTCTGAGCTCCGTGAGGTGCAAAGGAGAGGCCCAAACCATAGGGGATTTCAGTCTCTATGGAGCAGGGTGTGGGACTGTCTGCACGTACTATACTTAATATTCACAGTAACCTATGAAGCACAAGGTGCAACTGAAAAATTCCATGTGTATGTGTGCAAAGAGCACAGTTTGTTACAGGGAAAAGCACATTGCCACAAGTCCCTCTCAAAATCCTTCCGCTACTTTGAACATATTCATTCCTCGGTCCTTGCCACTGCTTGCAGCAGCTCTGGAGTCCTCTTTTCTGAGGGTCTGTAGTTGTGTTGTCCTGGATGTCTTGATGTCATGAATGGATTCAAAATATTGCCTTTCTGTGGTCATTTTGACTGAGGAAGAGCCAAAAGTTGCACAGAACTGGTGATGAAGGTGAATGATGGCCCTGCACCATGTTTTTAGATCCTGTCTGTTGATGAGTGGTTCTCAGCAAAAGCCTTCACTATATTTTTCACTATACCTGGTACAGACATTGAGGAAAGAGGACTTCAGAACTACTCCTGACAGTGCCAAGGATATGGGACAAGTGAGTTCAAAGACGGGAGGAGTGTTCCGATGCCACTGAGATGGTGATCTGCTTTTTATTCTAACTTCTTTATAATTTTAGCATTCACCTTATTTTTAACACCTCCCTTGTACCTATTATCACTTAATTTCCATGGGAAGGAGTGGTTCATCAAAAACAAGAATATAGCAACAAATCTAAGATGGGGAAGACCTGTCCGCCTGACTTCAGGTAACATTGAAAAGATAGGACATTTCGTAGATTCTCTTTTCTTCAATTCTGTGTGCTCTGTGGCATCTCAATGGGAATAATGGATCAAAGAAGAGCAATGTGGGGCCAGTGAGACAGCTCAGTGGTCCAAAGCACCTGTGTAGGAAACTTTAGGCAAGCACAGGGACTGCAGCTTTAATCCCCAGCACCACATGCTGCCCCAGCCCCACCCCCAGGGCAGGCTGAGCCGGCCATAATGCAAATAAATAAATAAATAAATAAAATTTAAATAAAAATTTTTTTTTAAAAAGAGCAATGTGTTAAAGTAAGCTCATTGTTTTTCCCTTCTTGATCTACAGAATAATCCTGGATCCTGGAAATTACACAGAAGACTGGCTACGAGTGGTAGGTGGAGACAGCCCGGTGTGATGCTTTCTGGAAAGGCCACTGCGGCCAGGTTGGTTTATGCCAGGCTCAGCAGGTGTGAAACAGAGAGAGCAATCAAATACACTTACAAGGCTGATACACAAATTGTGTAGGCCAACCTATGGAGAATATTTGCACCAATCTTGGCAGCTGCTTAGATAGCTGATTTTCATATGATGTTTCACTATTCTTGACTTTATTATCTTTAAGTTGGTTCTCATTTGAAGGCCAGAGTGAAAATTTTACCTTTATGGTTTACTCTGCTGACACTAAGGATAGACTTCTCTTGTTTATTTTATATATCATTCTTGTTTATTTTAGATTGTGCTTTTGGGAGTATTATCTATTTTATATGGTAGTCTTGCTTATTTTGTTTTATTTTTTATGTATTTAGTACAGGGTCTCACTACACAGATCTGACTCATAGTGATCCTCCTGTTTTTCAGCCTCCCAAGCGCTGGGATTATAGGCATGTGCCACCATGCCCAGTCTCGGTTGCCATTTTAGGGTACCCTGGGGGCAGGGACAGCACAACAGGCCGGGGATTAAATCCCCGTCCCCTGTATCTGCCTAAGCAAGTGCTTTAATCCACTGAGCTATCTGGCCAGCCCTCCTTATTTCAAATTAAGACTATGATTAGTCAGTTTTCAGGCAGAGTACAACGTGAAGTACTCTGCACTTCAAGTTAGAGACAGATTGATTGCTGTTCTCAAACTACAATCATTTTTAACACTTGAATTACTTATTGTTAACTCAGTTTTTGTGTCATTAATTCAATATTTAGCACTTCCCTAAAAATTTACACTTGTCAAATTCTCATGTATCTCCCTTGACTTCTATGTAAATTCCTGTCATATAAATATAACAGAAGAGTTTTGAACTTCACTTTATTGGCAATTGATTAATGCTTACAGAGTAAAAGGTTCAGGTAGGAGAGGAAACAGTTTCCTCATAGTGTAAATAGGACTCAAATCCAGATTGATTCTATTTTCCCCAGCTGGGCCCTATCTCAACCAAACTGTTTAGGTAGCACATTTCCTGATTATTACAGGTTCTGAGAGAAACATCATTGGAGTTCATGAATTTTGACCCCAAATAAACTGATTCCTAAAGTCATTGTTTCTTGCAAGGTGTCATCTTCGCTGAGTGGGAGGGTGCTGAGAACCATGAGTAGGAGAATATATCTATCAGCTATTGACTGACAACGATACTCCTCCATGTTGATTTGTCATTTTGCCTTGTCTGCTGCAGTGTACGAGAGCATTTCTACATGGGCAGTAGCCAGGCATATATTCATAACTAGAAAGGGGTTTAAAAAAAAAGTAATGAGGAATTTTTCCCACAGTGTAGATCTATCTTTGTATCTAATAAACTATGAACAGCTATATAGATCTTATGAGGTTTAAAAAAGAAATAGAACTCTTTTTCTTTTTTTGCTTTTTTCCATGTCAGTGAAAAACTAAATCACCCAACACTAGTGGCATTCTTGGTTGGATTTGAATTTTCTCACTGGATTCCTTTTCTAAAGGTAGTCTAAAGACAGAAGTAGAGGGGTGCACTCGTTGTTTGGCTTTGTAACAGAATGGTGCTTGAAGTTCCTGTCTCAGTGTGCATGGAAAGCCAGGTGACTCCTATTGACAAAATGCAGCTAGAGTAGCAGTCCCACCTGTCACTCAATCAATGACAATTGCATGTGTTTCCTCTGCAGTTCTAGCGAGGATACACACTACTCTCTTTTGTCAGCAAAACCATGTGTGCTAATTTTCCCCACCTTCATCAAAAGCGTAACTTCCTTGTACATGTGCAGGTTTTGGAAACCGGTGAAAAACAAGCCAGTTCCTGTTTGTTTCTGACAGTGTGGAAGAATTATTTATTGCTTTTAGGGGAATGAGCCTCTGTGTTCCCTTTGACTGAACCTGGGCTCTGTGCTCCGCTCCCAGAATGATAATAATCTATTTCTTTCTTGCTACTGCTGAGCCCAGAGTGACCCCATTTGACCCAATTGAAATTGATTTTGTTGTTGGACTCTCAGCTCCTGCAAATTAATCTTGGGTCCATACAAGATCAGGGAAGCAAGACAGAGAGGACAAAGACCTCAAGTACTGAGGGAAAAATTAGTTCTGCAGAAGGTATTTTAAGTTGGGGAAGATAAATGGTTACAATGACTGGCTTTGATGGAACCTCTGTAGGAAGGGGGAGGAGAGAGGCAAAGCCTCTGGAGAAAGGATGTAATTTAATAGCCTAATTTCCTACCCAGCCCTGCAAAAGTATCTGCCAGCTCCTGACAGCTGATGGAAATCACCAGGAGCATGATCTGGTTCCCAGTTGGGGACAAGTTGGGACCCATCTTCCTGCAGACCCTTAGGAGGGCAGCAGTTCAGTGTACAAGGGCTCTGCCTCCTCTTACGAAATTTGTCTGATCACCTGGGAGCATTTATCCCTAGCCTGAGTGGATTTTGGACAACATTCTGTCCACCCCTTAGAAACAGGGGAAGATAATTTTCTCCTCTCACAACTCACAACTTTCCCTACAAAGCAGGGATATTTCAAGAAAGAAATCATTACAAGGAAAGACCCATGGCTGCACGTACACCCTCCTCAGCAGTCTCCTCTCACTTCTCCCATCCTTACGCCCTCACTCTTGCCACTTTCTGCAGCAGCTCTTGGGTCCTCTTTCCTGATGCTCTTTTCTACCACTGTCTGAGCTGCCTCGATGTCCTGAATGGATTCAAATGTTTCCCCTTCATGATCCATGGTAAGTTTGGGGAAGATTCAGAAGCTCCATGGGCCAGGTCCAGTGGTTGAAGTAGACGAAGGTGCAGCGCCACATTTCTACAAGCTGCTTCTCCCTTGGGTGGTACTTAGCAACGATCATACCACATAGAGACCCAAGGGAAAGAGGAGGCCAGAGCTGCTGCAGGAAGTGCCCAGAACACTGGGACAAGTGTGTTGGAAGCCAGGGGGAGGATTTTGATCATGATTCATGGTAATGTATCACTTACAGTTTTTAAATTAGTATGATTTTTTAAAATTCACATGTAAAATACAATGATTGCAATCATGCATGATAAATATTAACTAAAATGGTAATAATAAAATAGGGAAAGGGATCTAAAGATGGAATTAATGAAGTGCATAGGAAAGGGTAGAAATTTAAACAAAGCAAGATGTGCTATGTATATGTACTTACTACTTAAATAAAAATAAACTTCATGTGTTGCAAACATAGCTTAACAAAAGGCCAGTGAGATAGCTCAGCAGTCTAATGTGCTTGCTTAGGCAAGCCTAGATAGGCCCTGAGGACCTCGGTTCGATCCCCAGTACCACATACAGTACCAGCCCCACCCTTGGGGCAGGCTGAGGAGGCCAAAACCAAACAAACGAACAATAACCCAAAAAAGCATATACTAATAAAAATTTAAGATTATATTCACCTCTTTATGAGCCGTACCTCCCATGTATGGGTCTTCTTGAGTTTTGTCTCATAACAGACCAAAAATAAGGGAAAAACTATCGTGACCTCCACTCACTGTTAACTCATTGTAGCTTTCCACCTACATGGCCAAAGTGGTGTTTCAAACTCTAATGAAGCCATTTTCAGAAATTCTAGAGATAAGCCTCAAATATGCAGTCCGTTGTTCTCTGTCTCCTAATTGCTATAAAATGTTAAAAATCAATGATTTGTAGCACTCGCTGACTTAACCAGGCAAGATGGGCTCCGTTCATTCAGTGTGGACTAATCCTTCCCAGGTAATCGATACTGTAATTACAATCTATAAAGAAACAACAACCTATAGGAAGTCATAATAATTTATTGTTAATGATATCATTCTGGTGTCCCTGGAACATTTCCCGAAAACAATTATGGCTCATTTTTGTACATGGTGCTTCCCTCTGCTTAGCAAGCATATAAATCAGATGATTATCTAATTAGATTTTGATTCACCCCAAAATTGCTAAATTTCCAGTTTCTTCACACAGCGCATTTGGAAGTTACAATGTACAAGACAAATGGTAGGAAATATAATTAGGGTACAAGAAGAGAGCATATGTTACGCTTAGCCTCACATGGATGGGGCTTAGTGTTAGTGGAGTTCTGTTTAACCTTGATATTAAAACCCAGCAAATAAAGCATCTGCTAATATGGATTTAAAAGAACAAAACAGAAGAGAATTTCTAATTATGATAAGATCCATTAGCAATAAACTCAAATAGACTTAAAATTTGTCTGTGTATAGTTTTATAGCATTGCAAACTAAGATTGCAGCACTTAGGAACCATGTGATGGAAATGACTGGAGGATGGAAGGTTTTGTTTTGATGCTGTCCACCAGAGTACTTTGTGCAAGTCCAAGACTCTGGCTTACTTTGAAAAGCAAGTATGCATTAGTGTTTCTCTCCAGGGCTATAAGGCATGTATGGATACGCAACATGCTTAAGGAAAGCTTTGGACCATGATATGTCCTGGGGCTTTCCCTGAGCATTTCTTGTAGATCATGCAGGCTGCCTAGGTTCTCCAGAGGTGTAGCGTCAGCCTCGCTTGGCCTGGGGACATGAGCAGGAAGACAGGAAAGGTCACTTTCCAGGATTTCTCTGCTCTGCTTCCAGGATTTCAGGAAGACAAGGGAGAGCTTCAAAAGAAAGAGTTGGCCCAGGATGCATCATCTATGGGGACACAGAGGGCAAAGGACACTGGAAGATGCTTCCCAGATGCTCACATGGCTTGTGCTGGTACCCTGCAGGATTTTCCTCTTTGTCCATTCCACTTCCCTGTGGATAGGCAAGCCTGTCTCTGCTTCCTCATCCCAAGCAGGAGATGCTGGTCCTCATTGGGCTGTCTCCCAGGAGACTTAACATTCAATGAGATGCTTCTGCATGTCTCTGCCGGGCATACAGGCAGGAAGAAGGCGGAGGGTGCGCTGGCAGGACCATCAGGCTCACTGGCCCTAGCTGATGAAGCAGCAGACACAAATTAAAATTGCTCCGTTCCATGGAGGTCATAGAATGGTACAAGCATAGGTGTTGCATTTAACGGATGCCTTGAGTTCCAGAAAGGGGACACATAGACTGTTCAGTCCTGACTCTGGGTGAGAAGTCTCACATAGTCTCCCTCTGCCCCTTCCCAAGCTGCTTCTACAGTAAAGGAAGTGCACACAAACCCCTCTACCAGGTGTCTGAGATTCCTGCACAGGAGGCCACTCAGCAGCTTCCGTGGAAGCTGAGAGCCCAGAAGTGGAAGGAGGGTGGGGAGCCTGGAACAGCTGGTGCATCAACACAGATGTGCATGTTAAAGGCACAGGGCCACTGCTGTGGGTCTGTCCTGTGTGCCCGGTCTCTCTGAGCAGCTGAACTGTTTGTCACATTCGGCTTCTCACCTGGATAGCTCATTCCGCACACAGCAAGCGTTTTCTGAAAGGCTTCTGTGCACTGGAGACTGCGGCAGGTGCCCAAGAAGGAGGAGGAGGCCGCAAAGGCGCTTCCCTGGGGCAGGGGCGGGGGGGGGGGGGGGGGGGGGGGGGGGGGGCTGGAGGGCTCGCTGCTGCTCCACCCTCAGTGGGGTGCAGGACACAGAGAGGAAATGAGAAGGTGGGGAAGGGAAAGGGAGCACAGGAGGAGAAGAGGGAGAAGGTGGAGGAAGAAACGGAAAAGAGGAGGAAGTGGGAGGAGGAGAAGGCTGTGGAGGGGGAGGGGAGGAGGAGCCGCGGGGGGAGAGAAGGTGATGAAGAAAGAGGAGAAGGTGAGAAGGAAAAAGAACAAGGAGGGGAGAGAAGCAGGGAGAGGAGGAGGAGGAGATGATGAGAAAGAGGAAGAGGAGGAGGCCGAAGAGGAGGAGAAAAGAGACCCGTGGGAACACTTCAAGGCTCTTCCAAAACAGGCCTGCAGGCTTAGCTGAAGTTGCTTCAGCGCTCTGAGTCTGTGCACGGTCTTCCCCCTCTGCCCTGCTTCTGTCTCTGCCTGCTCATCTTTGCGTTTCTCTGTCTGTTTATCTCTGTCTGTTTCTTTATAGCTCTGTCTCTGTCTGTCTTTTTGTCTCTCTGTCTCTGCCTGCCTATCTCTCTCTGTCTGTTTCTCTCCATGTCTCTGTCCCTGTCTTATCTCTGTCTCTGCCTACCTGTCTCTCATGTCTCTGCCTCTCTGTCTCTCCCTCTACCTCTTTCTCTGTCTCCCCATGTCTCTGTCTCTCTCTCTCTGTCTCTCTGTCTCTGTCTCTGTCTCTGTCTGTCTCTCTCTCTCTCTCTCTCTCTCTGTGTCTCTCAGTGCAATTAGGGGAAGGGCTAGCCCCCCTCTCCCCTGAATCTCAGCCCTCTGCGGAGGACACCTGTATCCACACTGCATTCCCCACTCACAGCTGTCACAGAGTTGCCCCCACACTTGCATGCTGGCTTCTGTTCCTCCCATGAGCCACTGCATGGCAGAGATGTGCAAGTGCTCATCACCGTGTGGACCACGCTGAACTGGAATACTGGGCTTGGGGCCTTTGGGCCTCTCCTTCTGGCCATGGGCAGCTTTATGCCAAAGCAAACCATACAGGGAATCACAGTCCACATAGCAGAGAGTTGCTCCTGGGGCCTTGGGGCGAGCTCTCAGTATGGACTTGGGTTGACTTACTGATAAAATGGGTGTCATATACCCAGTGTGCCCAGGGCTGGTCTGGTGTAGCTCACTGTCCTGCTGTCACATTAACAGCAGCCTCTTTCATTTTAATGAGACCTCAAAGTTTATAGTCTCCAAGCCAGACTTGGAAAGATAATATATCACATGCTCTGTTTAATATGTATACTATTTAAAAAATGAAAAGAACACAGGAGGGAAAGTTTTAGCAGACAAGAGAAAGGAGAATAAGATGGACAGGTGTAAGTTTGGCGAACAGAGGAGATCATTAACAGCAAAATTCACTGCACACCCTGTACTCACCCAAAAAGTTAGACACGGAGGCAGGGCTGGGCAAGGAAGGCAAAGGAGAGTGAGCATGCTTCATGTTACCTTCATGTTACCATGAACCTGCCAAAACCAGCAATCCATAGAACCAACAAAAAAATGAAAGAAAGGGGCCCGGCAGGATGGCTCAGTGGTCTAAAGTGCCTGCTTAGGAAAGCTTAGGAGGCTGCAGGGACCGCAGTTCGATCCCCAGCACCACATGCTGTGCCAGCCCTGCCCTCAGGGCAGGCTGAGCCACCATAAAAATAAATAAACAAACAAAAGTTCTGAAACAAGAAAAATAAAATAAAAGAAAAGAAAAAGAAAAAGAATTTTTTTTTCCAGGATGTTGATTAATGTTCAAATAGTTCATTATAGAGTAAATGCAGGTGCCCAGCCTTCTTGGGGGTCCCTTATGAGGAGTAATCCTTACTTCCCTCTCATCTATATACAAGAGGAGGCTGGTAACTTGCCTACAGGGGAGGCTGATTACCCCCTGGGATCAGAGGAAGGAGCAGAGTACGGCTTCCCCAATCACACACAGGTACCTCAGCTCATCCGCACATAGGGACTTCGGTACAGTAAGTGTTGGCTACAGCATAAATCTGTAGTGCTGAGCGCAGGAGGCTCATCTCCCAAGTCATTTTCTACCTCTACATGAAATGATGTCTCAAAACAACTGAACCAGCCAAGGCACACATGATCCAAGCTATTCCCAACAAAAAGTAACTAAGTAAATCTTTTTGTCAGTTCCAAGCAGAGTCTCAGTGACCCTTTCCCGCCCAGGAACCTGTCCAGATCAGCAGAACTAGAGCATGATTTGTCCCCGAGGAAGCCGCTATCTTCAAGTCCAAGATATGGAGTTACCTGGCACCAACCACAGGACCCTGGGCCACTGGATCTGCTCCTTTGTCTGATTAGGAAGGCAGCCATTTATTGTGTACAAAGGCTCAGCAGCAGTTCTTCCACCTGCCCTCAAACATGAGAGCTTTTTAAATCTTAAGTGAGACACAGCTAACCCTAAAGCCATGCCTTGCATGTACAGTGACCAAGCCCAGTTAAATGGAGCTCTTGGTGATTCCTGATGCTTCATGCTTAACCTTCAGTTCTGCATCACCTTTACTTTGGGGAACACAGGCAAACAAGCATCTGTGGAACACAGCGATCATTAAATGGAAACTCATTGCTAATGTGTGCAAAACATGGCCTCGGCCGTCTTCCTCCTCATACCTTGAAATCCTTCACCCCAGCAGGAAAACTGTCCTGGTGAAACCACTACATGTGAGGGCTTCCTCTTTTAGAGGCCTGGTCCCTTTGCACACTGGCCAGCCTGGCTCCTTTGATGGTGGAAATAACATTGAACTTGACCTGAATCCTATCATGATCAGTGCACCACCATTTCTTCACCCAATAGCAGCAGAAGCTTCCGAACAGTCGGCCAAGGCGCTACCCATGTACCTCCATGTAGCTCTACACAGTGACTGCAGCTCTGGGACGTGTCAGTCGGTAACGTTTTGCTCACTCCTGCATCCAATGTCACAGTATTTATAAATTACATGTGCTTTGAAAATTACAATGCATCCTTGTTGCTTAAAACTATAGATTTGCCTTCCCTTAATGGCACCTTCTTCTTTAATCAGCCTTCTCTGTGACCCCCAAGGCAAACACCTTCTTTTTGGTTTCATTACTACACAATGCCTTTAGGATTTACCTAGGATTACAGGAACATGCTGAAGAATTTAAATGTCGTGTAAGGGTGCAGGGGAGCTGCATAGCCAGCCCATGACTACATTATGCCTATTTCTCACTTTAATGAAGTCCTCAGGGATAAAGGCAGTTAAAAATAAAAACTAAATATATAAATATAAACTCTCCTGGCCATATAGGACGCAAAACTTGGGACCTATCCTCAGAATAAATTGGGTCCATTAAGTCTGTCTCTAAGCAAATATAGGGTAAATCACTAGAAAGCCCAGTTTTTCAAGGGAGTCCAAGAAAAGCATGTTTAGTGTGTCCCTTAGCACACCAGAAAAGCACTGAGTTCTCTCATTATTCCAAAAAGAAAAGCTTGTGCTCACAGCCCTGTGTACTTCTATGAAAATACAAAAAGGCCATTCTTACAGAGTTCCCTCCCTGCAGTCCCGCTACACCCTGGGCAGGTAGCAATCCCCTCCCTGTCTGCACCTGGCCATTTGACACTGTGTGTGTTCTTATTTATTTTTGCCAACCACAGCTTGTAGTTAGTGCTCCAGATGTCTTCTTTGGGAGGGATGAGTTCCTATCAGCGGACAGTTCTCAATCAACCTACTTGGGTGTGTCTCCGCTTTCAATTCTAGAGCATTTAGCAGCTAAGAATGCGTAGCAAGACTTCCACTCACTTGTCTTGTTTTTGTAGCTTAATTCATTTAGGCTCAAGGACATTATATGCCTGGCCTAAAACAAATCAGTTAGGCTTTTTTTTTTTTTTTTTTAAATAAGCTCATGTTTTGAAAATCAAGAGGGAGAATGTTTTCTCTCTAGGTAACTCTCCTTAGGCACACTATACATCATCGATCACTTTCCTCTGTGGCCCCATAATCTCTGATATTGCTAGTTATGCTAATAATTCACTATTATTATAGACTATTGGACTACACATACAGCTACTTTCTCTTTGTTCAGTGAGAAGAAAGATTTGTACTAATAGCATTTAGATAAGATATCATGTCTGTATCTTGTACTCTGAACAATCACTATGAAGACTACAATATGTGGTGTATTAATTATTGTATCTGTCCTACTAACCTGTGGTGAAACTGTCTCGTTGCTGTTTCTTTCTCATTAATATCAATAAAATATCATTTAGCTTCTCTTCTGAATGGTTAACAACTTAAGTTGGTAATCCAGATAATTAGAGAAAAAGAAGGGATACAAATATAGGCAATATTTTGGCTCTAGTTCTTCAAGGCCAGTGAGGACTCAGAATATAAAAGAACCTGCACTGTAACAGCATATAACTCAGTGGAGTACCAAATTTCCTGTTCAAGCAGATTATGGGGCTGCAGAGGAAAGGGATTGATGACGTACAGTGTCCCTAAGGAAAGTCACCTAGAGAGAAAACTTTCTCTCAGGCTTCCACAGAGAGCAAATTGAAGCACTGGCTGTGATTCATCCAGATGGCTGACACCGACAAAAGCTTTGCAAACCACAGTACGTGGTTTCAGGGTAAACCTGAACTGACTTTGGGACCTGACTGACCTTATCAGATACAAAAGTTACATATTTTTTGTAACATAGGTCTTGCTTTATCTTGGTCTTAACCATCCAGCAGAAAAGTCAAACCACGAGGTATAAAAAGGAAACCCATATGCTGAGTTGTACAAGACTGAAGCCAACAGCCTCAGATAATGCCAGATGAGCTGATAATCCACTACAGTTAGGGACTGTTAGACTATATATATAGCTATCTTCTCTTGGTGCAATAAGAAGATGGATCTGTACTAATGATGTTTAGATCAAAAATCATGCCTGCATCTTGTACTTTGAACAACTGTGATGAAGACATCAATATACAGTGTATTAACTATTATAAAAAATAACAAAAAATAAGTAAAAATAAAGAGTGAGAAATTGCAGCACGTGAAGGTGAAGTTGTTTTACTTTGTGTACTGCATGCAGTGCCAAGTCATTCAAATATGTTGCTCATACATTAATAGGGAGGTGGGTCATGCCCACACACTGCACTCTATAGAATGATTGTGAGGACAATATGCAATATGTCAACTTTCAAAGAAAAAAAGGGGGAAAAGAAAAAATAAAAAAGTAATGTGGATTTAGAAAGGTTAATGTTTAGTTGTTTGATCAATCTTATATACCTATATGTATTAATTTAAACTGATCCTATGATGAAAATATGTAATATAACCATTGTTAAATTTAAACAATAAAAGAATTGAAAAAAAAATATGTTGCTCATATAGCATTTGGGCTGCCCCAAGGATTAAATGCATGAACCTGCATTAGGACCTCTCTCTAACAGAGTTCTTGCCAGGCACCACAGACAGAAGGCTCTGCCAAATTCCCGGCCACATCAGGGGAAAGAATGATCCTCAGCTTCTTGGAATGTTCTCAGCCTTACTTTGCACATTGTTCAAATCTCTTTTTTGCTATTTATGGACTCAGGCCCCACAAAAAAAGAGTTTTAGGCAAAAGACCTATGGACTGGAGACATTTTATTCTTTTCTGGTTGTTGCACCTGTTGTCATTGTTGTTCTCTCATACCTGTCCCTGGGGAAATATTGTTAAATTTCTGCCCTACAGTCATGCCTGACAATAATAGGATATGGTCTTGAATATGGTATTTGTTCCCCATAAAGGGAGAATAGTTTAAACTTTTCTAGCAAATGGGATTTTGTCTGGAGGACATAGAAACAGTTGTGTGTTGTGTGGCTAAGCACTTGGACTCACCTGGAACTACAACTCAAGTAGACTTCTGCATTTTTCTTAGTATATTGGGAGAAAACGCAAACAATATTCTTTAAATATAGCTGATTGGCTCCTTACTATGCCTTCAGTCAGGGAAATTGAGGTTGCCCTAGCTCCCTTGATTTACTACAGATTTTTCACATAGGTCTCACACATAAATAAAGCAATTCTCTTGAAAATAAACATTTTTATCTTAATCACATGTAAATAAGGGATCAATTTGTTGATGAATGACATAAGGAAAAACTTCAGAGCTTCGTGGTCCATTGATCATTGAAAATGTGTTGGAAGTGGCACACAGGTCCAGAGCAATTAAAAGAGTAGCAACACAGCTCTGTGGATGGCATCAGGGATTTGAGCAATGCTCAGCACCATAGCCCTGGCACACGTAAGATGTTCATTTCCTTGCTGCCTGGGTATGCTCAGGAGCTGTCTCCACATACCCAGCTCACAAATGAACACAGACGGTGCCTACAGCCCTACAGGAGACACTCCATTCTGCACTTTAATCATTAGTGTCCCAGCTGAAATTAAAACCCAGGCATACACCCACACCCACCCCCCACTCCCCAACCCCCAAATAGGCGTGTGTGTGTGTGTGTGTGTGTGTGTGTGTGTGTGTGTGTATTACAGGGTTAGATACTTATACTGCAGATTTCTTCTGGTCTATTGAAAGGGGCAGTTAAAGCTTACATTTTTTTCTCTCTTTTTTTTTTTTAAATTTCAACCTAATTTGCATGTGTATATCTGGCAATCTAAACAACTAATTTGAAGACAACAGTATACAATATAACAACCATTATTGAATTCCTATCATTTTATTTATTGAAATTCTCTACAATTTCTAATATATGTAATGTTGTGGGGTTTTGTTTTACTATTTTTTATTCTCTCTTTTTTAAAGAGCCACATGGTGTAAACTTTCATTTGCCAAAGATATAACAATCATAGGATGTCACCCACTACAGAGTAAGAACTGACAATCTCTACACACAACATGAAGATTTGTTTTAAGAACTGAGCCTTCTCGGTAGGAGGAGATAGCTCAGTAGAATAAGTGTTTGCCTGGCAAGCACAAGTTCCTGAGTTCAATTCCTGGCACCGCAAAAATAACTAAATAAATAATCAGAAGAACTAAAAACATATATCATAGTGATATCTGTGCACCTATGTTTATAGCAGCACAATGTGTAATAGACAAATCTTGGAAACAACCAAAATTTCCATTATCGGAAGAGTGGTTGAAAATGTTGTGGTATTTTTATACAATAGAATATTACTGAGCTATAAAGAATGATAAACTAGAAGACTTCATATACAAGTGGATGTATCTTGAATATATACTCATAAGTGAAATAAACCAGACCTACCTGTAAAAGTATCGTATAGTCTCCCTAGTGTAAGAACTCAAAAGAAGAAATAAAAATGGAGAGGCATAACACAGCTGAATGAAAATCAAGGACTTAAAGGTTAAACAACGAAGTGACTGTAAGCAGAAAACATAGGAAACATAGCAGGAGCAAAACCATACACAGAATGAATTAAATGACGGTCCTAAGAACCTCCAAAAGGTTGAACACACTGAGAACAGCAATGTGTAACACTAAAACCATGCTTGGAATGCCTGTCATTCTGGTCTTTTATTATTTTTTTTTAGAATTTTTTTTTCTTGTTTCAGAACCTCTGTTTCTTTATTCACTCATTTTTATGACCGGCTCAGCCCGCCCCGAGGGCAGGGTTGGCGCAGCATGTGGTGCTGGGGATCGAACCGTGGTCCCTGAAGGCACCCAAGCTTTCCCAAGCAGGGGCTTTAGACTGCTGAGCCATTCTGGTCTTTTAGATGTGTGCTGCTTCTAATGTAATTTCAGTTACTGCTATACTCTCTCTCAAGTAAATGGTTGGTTTATTAGGAAACAAAAATGGTATTAAACAAGAGTAAGAGACTAGGAAAAATACCAAAGGATTGGCAGGCTACAATTTTGTATATGCTTAGATTTCTAAATTCCTGTGTAAAAATATGTAACTGCTTTTATCACATTCTATAGAGATTTATTAGAATGTCAATGTTTGATAGATAATACAAATTCTAAGTTAAGTCTAACATGTTTGATACTTAGAAAGACAGTAATGTTAAGCTCAAGTACCTATGTTATAGAGTAATAGTATCAGGAACTTTTCCTCTGGAGGGTTAAGACTATAAGTTTACAGACCAAATATTAGAGAAAGAAAGAGCTACAAGGATAGCCAATATTTTGGCCCTAGCCCTTCAAGATTATTGTTAACTCAGGACATAAGAGAACTTGTGCTATAACAGCCTATAACTCAGTGGTTTCCCAAATTTTCTGTTCAAGAAGATCATGGGGTTACAGAGGAAAAGTACTGAAGACATACAATGTACCTAAAAAGAGTCACCTAAGGAGAAAACATTCTCTCAGGCTTTCACAGAAAGCAGACTGGTCAAGCAATGGCCGTGACTCATCCAGATGGTTGACACTGATAACAGTTCTACAATGCACTGTACGTAGTTTCAAAGTAAATCCTGAGGGGTTGTGACTGACCTTGGAAGGTACAAAAGTACCATGTTTTCTTATATAGGTCTTGCTTTAACTTGCCCTTAACCACTCAGCAGAAAAGTTTAACCATGAGACATAAAACGTAAAGCTACATTAGTATGCTGAGCTGTAAAAGGCTTAAATCAACAGTTTCCATCATTTCCAGTTTTGCCAATAACCCACTGCAATTATGGAACACTGGATTATGTATACAACTACTTTCTCTTAGTTCAACAAGAAAAAAATTTTTAGACCAGTAATGATTAGAAAAATTATCACATCTATACCCTGTGCTCTGTATAAGTACTACAAGGACATCAATATGCAGTGCATCAAATACTGGAAATGTACTACTAACATATTTTGAAACTGTCACATTGTTATTTCTTATTAAATGCAAGAAAATTTAAAAAAAAAAGAATTAAGAAAATCAGAATTCCCATCCCTCCTCAGTTTAAAGGCTAAATTTGAAAAAGTGCATCTGAGCTGACTAAGCTTTCCTCAGAAGAAATACAAATAGCCAATAAGCATATTTTGAAAGGTTCAAAAATAAGTAAATAGATAAAATAAAATAAAAGCTGAGTCTTCTCTTTTTCTCCATCATCTTTCAACCCTTCCCTCCCCAGTCCCTCTTCTCCTGTTCCTCCCCCATTTGAAAAATGTCTCCTTACTTCCTACTATCTTTTGTTGTTCTTTTTATTTATATTTTGGTTCTCTCATATAAGGGAAACCATAGAGTATTTAGCCTCATGTGTTTGATTTACTTCACTAAATATTATGTGCTAAGAGGAAAACAAAACAGAAATGCAACTTTTGCAAATGTCAGTGGGGCCCAGAGTTGGAGGAGCAAAGGCGGATGTGAGGAGTAAGAGACCAAAAACTTGAATTAAGATGAGTGAGATTCATGCTCACCCCATGATAATGGGATCATTATGTACTACAAACAAGTACTAAGGGACACAAAAGTTAAGGCCTCGAATGCTCACACCTTCTCTAAATGACACTACATTGTGTGATTGTGCAGCATGTTACCTGAACATAAAAACCAAATTAGAATTAAAACATATGATAAATCTATAAACAATTGAGCTTGTATGATGTCACCAAACTATCTCACAACTACAAAGTACGACCAAAATATATAATGTGTATTTAATTTTAAAAAACATTGCAGTAAAAGATGTATTACCAGGAATCTTCCTCACAATGCAACCCATCTTCTGCACACACACACACATATCCCAGGGTTCTTTCCACTTTCTGCAGTACTTCCAGGTCCTCTTTCCAGAGCATCTCCACAAGACTTGATTTTTAAAAAAATCTGTTACTGAGTGTCTTCCAACAGAACGGCAAGTTCATAAAACACAGTGCTTTGCCCTCATCCACCTTATTCACTGGATGTAGGACAAGGGGGCTTCTGACTCTTCCCTGAAATCATCATGATCAAGAAAGGGAAACATTTTTAGTCCATTCAGGACATTGAGGCAGCCAGGAAAACACAATCAGAGACCCTCAGGAAGGAGGACTCCAGTGCTGCTGCAGGAAGCAGCAAGGACAGTGGGCTAACATGATTGACATAAGGGGCAACATTATAAGGAACATGCATGGCAATGTGTCTTACTGAATTTTTATTTATTTATTTATTTATTTATTTATTTATTTATTTATTTATTTTGTCTTTTTGAGACAGGGTCTCGCTATGCAGTTGAGGCTGGCCTTGAGCTCACTTTTGTAGCCCAGGCTGATCTCGAACTCGCACCAATCCTCCTGCCTCAGCCTCCCAAGTGCTGGGATTACAGGCGTGAGCCACCACACCCAGCTGAATTTTTAAAATGTAAGCATTTACTGTATGTGTTGATCACACTTCATATACCTTTTGTTCTAGTCCATCATGCACCATCTCTGTTGAGCATCTCAACGATGTTGGCTGTATTCTGGAAGTCATCATAGTTTTAAAGCAAAAGTCTTGAGAATTTTACCAGTCACTAAAGAGTTCTCATAAATTTGAACACAGTCAGTTCTTCAAATTCATTTTCAGAATA
>PVJA010001230.1:0-72500 GCA_004027025.1 Myocastor coypus | reverse complement strand
TGGACTCCATCGCCTGCTCAACATGCCCAGAGATGGGTCCCGCGTGGCATGCAGTGCCAGGGATTGAACCCTGGTCGCTGCACTTACCTAACCAAGGGCTTAGTCCCCTGAGCTACACCACCGGCCCTGGCTATGTTTTCTAAATGTTTTTAAATTATTTCTTTTTATCCATTTTTAACATAGAATGGATATAGCAAAGACTATGCCCATCATAATTTCAATGGCTTTGTATACAAATTTCTAAGCAATTCCAAATAAAGTGTGAATGGACACAGATATCAGCAGTGTCACACAGACCCCTCAGTTTTTTTTTTTTTTTTTTTTTTTTTTTTTTTTTGTGACACCAAGGATTAAACTCAGGGCCTTGTGTTTGCCAGTCAAGCACTTATTCTACTGAGCTATTTCCCTGGCCCTTTTTGCATACTTATTTGGTTGTGCGATTTTGCATCATTTTCAAGACTCTGATGAAAGCCTGTATTGCCATTGTCAAGTTCTGCAGGAAGATGATGGATTGGGAAGAAAAGACCAGGTTGATCCTGGTCATTTTGTTTATGAATGTCACCACACTTCAAGAGGCTCACCCCTGTGTTCTGGGAATCTCAATGAATTTCTCCAGGCTCTACAGTCCTCATACTGTGACTTCTTACACGCTTTTGCTGTTACCAGAAATTAAAGCCCCATCCTAACTGCACTTGCACATATAGTGCTCATGATCCTTCAAAGGGAATCCAAAAGCACTGCGTGGCCCTTGACCTTGAATGCTAGTGGCCAGCAAAATCCCATGAGTGGTTCATCCAAGAAAGCTCCAGTAACTCAGGCATTCTCTGAACTCCCTACAACCAGGGTTATTTCTAACCCCCTGAGAGTGCTTTCCTGAAATCTTGGTGTTGTCAACGTATTCCCTCTTGGTTCATTGTCTTAAAAGCATGGATCACATATGACACACATACTTGAAGTTCACTTGCACTTTGCATTTTAAACTTCAGTTTACTGCTGGATGCTCAGACTTGTGCAGCTATGAAAGTGCTAATGTAAAATAGCGTTTTCTTCCATACTCTGTGCTTTGGAGTCATGTTTAGAAACTTGGTCTCCAAGATTGAATATATTTTAATCCACACTGCAAGTCTGCAAGTTGTAATTGTATCATGTCCTACAAGAAAAATTATATATATAGATATATAGATATAAATTACATATCTATATATAGTTATATATCTTACTCCATCCATCCATACTAAGGAAATATCATGTGCATTCATGAAAAGCTCTATACAGTAATGTACACAATAGAATTATTCCTATTACTACAAAAATAATGTTGACAATAAAATGTTAAATCTCACCACGCCAACATTTTACATTACTTTAATTATTTTGTGATTTTTGTTGTGAATTTATTACATTTAAACTTAGAACAACAATAAACATTCTTGGATTTTGAGGTAACTCACTAACTGAGGCATATTCATCCCTTAATGTAGATTATAAAACACCATGATATTAAAAGAATAGCATTACTCTTACCCAGAGCTCCCTTTTATACTCCAGATTGTTAAGCACTGTTTTAATGTTAGCAAATACTTAATTTAATGAACCATTGCTCTTATTCTGTCTTATGTCAGTATAGCCGCTCCTTTGTGAGAACACTTACTAAATAAATTTTGAGCAGTCTACATTGTTAGTGAATAGCGTTTAAAAATAGATTCACAGTCGCCATCAAAGTAGGTTGTATGTTCTTATTCATTTTCATTTTTAAAACAATTTTCCTCATCATTTCACGGGTTATGAACAAATACAGTGATTACTTCTGTCTTTCTAAATGTTCTTTGGGTTCTTTTAATTAATTTCAATGAGAAAGAAATAGCAATGAGACAGTTTCACAACAGGTTAGTAGAACAGTTACGATAATTAATACATTGTATATTGTTATCTTCGCAGTAATTGTTCAGAGTACAAGATGCAGACATCATATCTTGTCTAAACACTGTAAGTATAAACCTTTCTTTTCAATGAACTAAGAGAAAGTAGTTGCACACGTAGAGCAATATTCCATAATAGTAGTGGGTTATCAGCAGAACTAGCGATGTGAGAAGCTGTTGACTTGAGCCTTTACGGCTCAGCATAGACACATTACCAGTAACACTCTACTCTCTGAGCACACTTGGCATTTTCAGAAGCACCTAAATGTCCTGTTTGTTATAAAGAATGGGGCATGCTAGCACCACCCAACAGAGAGACCTGCAAGGCAAGCTCATAAAAACATGCTGCTGTGGCTTCTTCTATCCTGTCCAGGCAGCCAGCACAGCACAGCTAAAGACACACAGGAAAGAGTATTCCAGAGCTGCTGTGGAAAGTGGCAAGGGTGATGGGACGGCCATGCTCACAGGGAAGAGAAGGATTTGAAGCAGAATGAATGGCAGCACTCGCCACCATTACAGACATTCTAAAAGTTGACATTCACTCTTTCCTTCCTCTTTGCAGAATGAAGTCCAGGGCAGAGGAACAGAGAGATGAGTGTGGGGCAGCAGCAGGAATGACATTTCTGCTGGGAAGCTTCGATCTCTCTCCCTGTCACTATACCTGATCAACCTCAGCTTGGTAAGTGGGTGACCGTGCCTTCATTTCACAGATGAGGGAGAGCTGAGAGTCAAACGCACCGATGCATTAGGTGCGCTGATGATCATTTCCCTTCCTGCCCTCTAACAGTCCTCTGCATCAAGAGCACACCACTGTGTGTAGAAACTTCGATAAATGCCTCAGCCACACGGACCCTGTGGAGGCCATTTCTATTTGGCATCACAAATTGGGCTGAGATGAAGGATGTTGTCTTTGTCCTTGGTGCTTCTTTTAAAATAAGACAGGGACACGGAAGGTGTCTCTAAAATGCTCCCTGTAAAACTAGTGCACTGCATTGTGACCGGATCTCTGCACGTACTGCGTTTGTGCTGCTCCACGTGCTTGATAAATTGCTCAGGGTGGTACAAAGCCTGTGGTCTCCAAGGCAGGCTACTGTTAGCACGCTGCTAGCCATAAATCGAGTGGGTGTGTGCCAAGTAGTTCTCCTGCTAGAAGAATCACAGAGATTAAGAGTCTTTACAACAAATCTGGAAACCAAAGTTGCATAAATAACATCCATGAGATTCTCAACTGGAGGAGGCATAGAGAAGATCAGGAAATAAGTGAAAAGGGAAAAAATATTACAGCGGCATATCTTTATGAGAAGAAAACATGCACTTTATTTGAATTGTCTGCAAAATTATGCAACCAACGAAAAGGAACTGTCAAATCCCTTTCTAATTAAATTCATACATTTGTTCCTCTTCAAAAATGGCCACACACCCCATCTGCTAGTACAAAATGCTTGGCTTTTCAGCCAATATTCTCATGCTAAACTGTTCAGAGAATCGAGGTGCACAGAGGCCATGAACCCTCAAAGCAGCTCTCTGCAAGAATGAAAAGACCTAAAAGTGAGTTCTGTTTGCACTAGAGTTATTTATCTCTGCTTTTATTATAAAAAGCTCCAATATTGCATGAAAGCGAAATCGCCAGAGGGTTCAAGCTGCAGGCGCGCCACTGACAGGCTGGTGAACATTTTTAGTGCTATGATAATTTGGTTGAAACGCAGTGATTCTTTTTAACAGCTCATATTAAATCAGAGGAGTCGTTAGCTGCAGCCACTCCAAGAAAGTCTCAGACATTTCATGCGCTTTCACCACACCATGTGTGTGCAAGCCGAGAGCTCCTTGTCTTTGTTCTGTGTAAAATCTGCCAGGCTGTGGAAGCCTTGTTTGTGCTATTCCCACCCCAGTCCCACCCCCAGATTTCTGTTAAATTCTGTGGCATTTTTCTCCAGCCCTGGCTCAAGGATCACCTCCCTGTGTGGATCCTACAGACTCAGGTTGTACCAAATTTATCAGTTTGTCCTTTCCAAGCTCATCCACTTTCACTAAGTCAGTTCACAAACACTGAGTTATTTTTATTTTTCTCTAGCTGATGCTCTGGCAAGAGCTTCAGTCTCATTTTATGAGGAGTCCAAGGACTTGCTATTTAACCTTTTATCTTATTTAGTAATGCATAAGTTATTAAATCTTTTGTGAGTAAACGCAGTTTACATGGAAGTGAGATTTTTTATTAAACAGATCACTACATCATATTCACAGATAAAATTAAAATTTCATCGGTATTATTATCATTATCATCATTTATATTTAGTGTAGTGCTAGGATTTGAACCCTGGAAGCCCTGAGCTAGCTTCCAATCATTTTTAGTTTAATTTGTTTTGCTTTCATATTATTTGAGACAAGGTCTCACTAAGGTATGCCCAGGCTGGCATCAAACCTACAACCCTCGTGCTGCAGCTTCCAGAACAGCTTGGATTCCAGGAGGGCATCTTCATGCCCTGTTTATTATTCCTATAAATAATGAAGTCTACAGAAAGTGCTTAATCATTGGACCAGAATGTAATTTTGCTCTTAACAACCTCCACTGGATGAATTTCAGACAAGACTTTATGGAGGGAATTGATTGCGAGATTATTCAGCTCCACTTGCTCATAGGCAGTACCTTGGCTTGCCAGCCCTCAAGAATGTAACTCAAATAAGTTAACCATTTCGTCCTGCTTGCTTCTCTTACATATTTAACCATTGCACATGTATTTAGAACTTCAGAGATCCCATTAATAAGTCAATTGTAATTCTGAGTATTAATAAACAATATTTTGACAGCTTTTATAAGAGGCAAGAAAGTGTCATTGATTTGGAGCAGAAATGGAACAGATATGGCTGTTACTAGAGTCTTGAATCTGCAGAGCAAATGAAACTCAACAGCAGGCTCTGGCTGCTTGTCTACTTTGGACCTGTGCATATGGGAGTCGCGTATCTTCCAGCTCACCCTTCCTTTCACTCTGTATTGAACTGGCTAGTTGTTTAATTTAAAGCTCATTCTCATTTATTGTGACCCCATTGGTGAATTCTAAGTTTCCCTTTTCACTATCTAACACCTCTTTTCTCTTCTGTCCCCTCAGCACTGACCACACCTGTCTAAGACCCTTCAGTCATCTGTCCCAGATGTGGCAGCCACTAGTATGAGCCCAGGTGAAGCTGACCTGGAAGCATAGACTTGTCACAAATGGTTCTGAGCTGTACTCTTAAGGTCAGATATCTATTCTTCTTCTAAATTTGAAGTGTCAAAATGTATATTTTTCAGATAGGGTAGAAACCCACTCCCCAACCTGTGAAAGACTATGTCACACTTCACATAAATGCTTTAAGATACATATATGAGTCCTCGTTTCTACCATTTTGCTGTGGAATACAATCACCCCATGCCCAGAAGAGGAACACAGACCCTGGGACCTCTCTGAGTCCCAAAGACTTTGTTCTTTGTGTTGAACCCTCTGCATGCCAAAACCAAAACTTTGAAGAGTAGCATGAGTCAGGAGAGACTCAAGGGAGCTATGTATCTGTTATAGTTTGTGTCTAAGCGTTCCCTCAAAGTCTCATGCAGTCATGGGGCACACAAGCCTAGCGTTTGTGATTAATTCATGATCCAAGGATGAGATTATGGGTTTGAGCACTCCTGGGATTATGGGTGTGAGTGCTACACCCAGCCTTGGGCAGACAGCCTGAGTGCAACATAAGGGAGACAGACTTCTTCTCTGGTGCTGTTGTTGCTGCTACACCTCCTCTTTGCTCTTTTGCTCTTTGCCATCACCATGAACAGCTCTTCTCTGCCATGTGCCACTCTGCCTTGGAGCCAACTGCGTACAGGCTGAAACCTCACTGACTGTGAGCTAAATAAACCTTTTCTTACTTCCTTCTGTGTCTTTGGTATTTTGTCCTAGCAACGAGAGAAGAGTATCTGAAACAGTATCTCTAAATCATATAGAATGCACTGTACTCCCACTATTGTATGTTCACCCCAGCCCTTTTCTTCCTGTTCTCTGTTGCAAGAAATGAATCGTGGGCTATTTACCCAACCTGTACAATACACTAAGGCACAACCCACCAGGACAAAGCCTGGTGGTATCTGAGCAAATATTTAATTTTTTAAACAATGAGAAATGCAAAATTCATAAGGCAGTTTACACTGAGGGGAAGTAAAACCAAAATTTCCAAGGCCACCTGCCATATACAAATCCACAGAAAGACTATCAGCTTTAAGAGTAGATAAGGTAGACGTTTTCTACAAAAATGTAGATTTCTTGATTAAAGTCTTTTGCAGGTGGTACTAAGAGCTTAATGTTAGATGCCTGCCAAGATTATTTGACCCATGCTAATGCTTAAAAAGATTTTTTTCATGAATTCCCAGTTTTTTGATTTAAAAATAAGAAAATAATTTCTGACAAAGAACTCAGTAAGCTTGCTGGCTTTTATTGTGTGGAGAAGGAAATAAGACAGAAACCACTAAGTTTGTCAGTGTCTGTCTGTCATTGTATGGATGTGAGTATGGATATACAGGTATTATCTTCACCACGATCCCAGCATTTTGGGTATTATTCTCATCTGAAAGAAAATCTAAGCCTGAGAAAATTTAATAATTCATGATGTCCTAAGACTTGAGTGGCCAAGCTGAGATTCAAACCCTGAGCTGCTTGGCTCCAGTGGAATCCCTCTCATGCCATCCCAGACGTGCCCATTCCAATAGCCGAGGAAGAAGCACTGTCTGTTCTGATGCTTCAATGTTTGTCAACTTTCAGGAGGTAGTGTTTACTTGCTATCCTTGAAGCCTTATGCCTCAGTTGCTTTTTCCTTGCTGCTGTGGTAAAATATCTGACACCCAAAATTAAGGAAGTAAAGGTTTATTTCGCTCACATTTAGAAGTGAAATAGAAGTTTTAGTCTGTACTTGGCTGGCTCCAAAGCAGAGAGGCACATGTCAGAGGGAAGCAGTTCATGGCGGTGGAAAACAGCAAAGAGCAAAGAGTGGAGCTGTGGCTGAGGCAGCTAGCAAGCGTCCTTCCCTTCCTTATACTGCACTGCATCCCAGGGAGGGTGTAGCACGCACACCTATAATCCTTGTCTTGGATCATGAAATAGTCATAGGCTGTAGAATCTACGCCATGATTTCATGAGGCTTTGCAGGTACACCTAGATACACACTGTAACACCTTATATTGTTTACTGAGACACACTATCTGGCCTCTACAAGTTAATCTAGGGGGAAAAAAAGTTTGAATCAGTTTTCAGAGGCTTCAGGGCATGGCCAGCTGCTCAAAGGCAAGAACATTAAATTGGAAGACCTTGGTAGAGGAAAAATACTGCACAGCAAACACACACCCTTCCAGGTGACACTCCGCTGTCATCCCAACAAGATACCCCCATGGCACATTCAGCAATGAACTCACCCATGGATGGGTCCACTGATGAGTGTAGAACTGCCATGATCCAATCACCTGCCACAAGGAGAGCTTGAGGAACTTGGGAACATTTAATTCTAAATCACAGCAAACCACACACACATGCGCGCGCGCTTCCAGTGGCTTCGTACACAATGCTCTCTCTTCCTTCATAATGCGTCCCTCAAGTGGTGTGACAGCCATCTCTAGCCTATTCAGTGCACAAGGACGGAGGCTGAGGGAGGAATGCTAGTTCACAGCTATACCAGGTCAAACTTTAGCTGATATCTCAGAGCAAGGGAATATAGAACTGGGAATAATTATAATGGCTTTGCCTATAACCCTTGCACCCTTTCCACTTGAAGACTGGTAGATGAAACAGAAGTTCACTCCAACTACCTGTAAGACGATAATACAACAACACCTTCCTGTGAGTCAGGGAAGAACAGAGAAGCAGACCCATGGGAGTCCTTGAAGCATTTACTACAGGACCTCTAAATTCACTTCCCAGCCCTCACTTACTGACAGCATCTTTAACCTGAAAGCTCGACTCATCTCAGGACTCTAATGCCTAGCAGTTGATACAATGTCGAGCACCCCTCATCTGTTCAGTGTCACTGCAATTCTGTAACACGTGCCTCACGAACATTCCCTTCTCTATCAGGTCAAAATATATGCACTCTGCTTGACTTCTAAAGATGACCTCTTTTTCTCCTATACCTCTGAAACATGGAAGAGGAATTCAGCTGATTGAATTACAATATTTAATATTAGAAGAAAGGTGGAGGAATTTAAGAGAGTACAGAAACTTTTCGTGTAGCTAGGCACAAGGTTGTGCGCTGTGTGTTTCGCTAATAATGAAAGTTGGGATTAAGGATTAGGATTCCATCTGTATGATTGTAAAACATTTCGTACTACCATTGTACCACTTGGCCAGCCAAGAAGAAAAAATCAGGAATTTCACTCCCAGTAGTTTGAGTGATTTTATGAAGAAGTGGGTGGAGGCAAGGACAACACAGAAGTTATTTATTGTGCAGTGGCAGAAAAACCATCTGGATGCCAGAAATAATTCAGCACAGTGGTGTCTTGATGTCATCTCCAGTCACTGCCCTAGTGTCCTACAATCTGATTTCTCCCCTTCTCTGGGGACTGCAGAACATGAGAAACCACCTGCTCAGACTCCAGATGGACATCTGTCTCTGTGTGTCTGAGACACAAGCGTTTGACTGATAACATTTCTAAGTCTCAAAGCCCAAGCTTGAAACTCAGGGATAATAGCAAACAAACAAGAAGGTGTCGTGCTGTCTTCCATAACTAAACCAAACATACTTTAATATCATCTAGTGATGCACTAGCTATTCCTCAACTTTAAGGTCACTCAACAAATAAAAGGTTACATATATTTAAGGTGTAAAACTTGAGGCTTTGATGCCATAATCAAATTAATGGATATATCCATCTTACACATGGAAATTACATTTTTTCTTTCTATTCTCCCTTCCCTTCTTTGTTTCTGTCTTCATTGTTTTCTTTCTTTTCTTCCTCTTTCCCCTCTTTCTTCCATTTTCTGCTTTTAGAATGGTTTATATTTCTCATTTGTGAAGGGAATAAACTTGAAATACACTCTTAGCAACACTTGGGTTCTTAATGTAATATTATTTACAATAGCCAGGACTGATGCATCTTGCATAATTCTTTGAGTAATATCTTCCTTTTTTCCTTATCCACCCCCTCACTGCTGGTAAAGGTTTTCTGCTATCCAATTCTGGATATTTTTAGATTACATATATAAGTAAGTTCAAGCAATGTTTGTTTTCCTATGTGTGGCTTAATTCACTGAGCATAATGTTATCCAGATTTACCTCTGTTGTGACAAATGACTGATTTCTCTTCACTTTTAATAAGTTTTACAGTTTATACCTATGTCATATACTTATCACTCAGCTGTCAATAGACACTTATGACGGGATTCACTGACTTTTGACCAGTTTTTAACTTCCTTGTGCTTACTAGAGATAGAAAATACTGTGATCTGGAATTTGAAGACCAAGGACAATGCCTGTCAAGGTCAAGACTTTTTAATTTTCCAGATGGAAAGAATGAACATCTTTGTGAGTTTTCACAAATACAGAAAAAGGCTTCTCAAGTAATGCAAAAAGAAAAACCAAAAACGTTTCATTCAAATAGATGAAATAAGATGGTGCTGCCTTTCTGCCTTTATCTGACTCCGTGTCTATTTCTTTCTGGATGGCTGATGCTACCAAGGAAAAAGAAAAGCAGTTTTGTGTCACAACTATATCAAAGTAGGCAAAACTTATTCATTGTGACAGGCTAGGAGAATTCATGGACACATGGATCTGTGTTACCTCAGTGAAGGGTATATACATCTAAAACAATAGCAGTTTCAAAAAATGGAGACATAGTTACGTTTTTTCAAAGCACTATCATGTCTGGATTAATTCAAGAAACTGGATTCCATATCTCCTTCTGCAGGAATTATTTACTATGTTGGACTTCTCTGGTTTTGAGACAGGGTTTGGCTACGTTTCTAAACTTCCTAGGCTGAGCCATAACTCAAGATGCCCTGTCTCCCTTACTTAAAGAATTACAACTGTACCTCAACATGCCTGGTTATATTCTTTGGCATATATTTTTTAAAATGACCTCGCACTCATATGCAATAGAAAGGGAGGGAATATTTTAATAGCCTTTTCAAGAACCCGTACATATTATTTTAACTTGATTAACACCAAGACTCTGAATGAAATTATTTCACAGAGTCGATTATAACATGAAGTCTATAAACCTATATCAGTGAAATTTTTGTGTATGGCATTGTGAATGGGCTTTTATTTGAATTACGATTGACGTAAGTTATCTCAACGTCTAAATGTAGTTTGGAGATTCAGGTTTTCCCAAATAAAACCCATATTTTCAAGTCCAGACCATGAGAGGGCAGACTTCTGTCACTCATTTTCAAGACAATGTTTGTGAAATATTCAGTCCTGCATCATTTGTCTCTGTAATTCCAATTAAAATTTAAACATTACGAAAAAAGTGGTTGATTCAGTGTGAAATTCAATCAAAATAGTGATTTTCATGGGAAAACTGTCACATTTCAGAGTGAGCAGTGTTTCACACCTTTCTTCCATGTTGTCATATAGGCATTGGAAAGGATATCCAAGTGTCAAGATTTATAAAATAATGAATTTACCCTCTGTTTAGGGTTTTGCTACACACAACTGTCTCTCCTTTTCTCTTCCCCCCATAGAACTTGGGGTTGAAGAATTCTTTGACCACAGCACAGCACTGATCATAGCTTGCACTCAAACCAACATACCAACTGTTTTACCCAACTTCTGTCCAATCCTGTGCTATAAATATGTTCAAATGCATTCTAGCGTTATTAAGAAAATATACTTCACTCCTTAGGCCTCCTGAAATTGTTCCCATTGACAATTGCTATAGACAAACACTGTTATAGAACTAATTATGCACTTTCACTTTGTGGTACAGTAAAAAAATGGGTGTATTCTTGAAATAACATTATTCTTTTTTTCTCTCCATTAATTTTAAAGACATACTGCCATTGCAAGGAACAAAATTGGTTCCTTTTGAGGAACTCCATCCTCTTTTCTATTTAGCCTTAGTTGGTTCTATAGTTAAAACTAGTGATGAGCTGCTTTTAAATGATTTGTCGAATACTAGCACATTACAATGTTTTTTCTAAGGCAGAATTTTTTAAACTTTTATTTCAAATTTATTCTTTCATTCATTCCTGTGCTATGGTTTGAAGCCAGGTTCACTAAGTTGCATCCTCACCCTTTTTGATAAGAGAGGGAGAGAAGGTGGGAGTGAGGAAGTGAAAGATGGATGCAGAGAGAGAGAGAGAGAGAGAGAGAGAGAGAGAGAGAGAGAGAGAGAGAGAGATTCACTAAGTTTCACTAGGTTAAGTTGCCAAGGCTGGAGTTGAAGTTGACACACTCCTGTCTCAGTATCTCAGAGTGCTAGAGTTACAGGTATGTATGACTTGATAGGATTAAAGATTCCTTTTTTGTGTAGTGCTGGAGATTGAACCTAGGGCCTTGTGAATACTAGGTAAGTGTTCTAGCACTAAGCAGCACCCCAGCTCCAAGATTCCTTTTAAAAAGATAATGTTTATTTACTAAAATTACATGCTTACGAGAGAACTTTATAGTGATCTGACTCCTTCAAAAATAGTGAGAACATTAACAAAAATGGATGCACAAAGATGAACTTTGGATAAAAGAGAAATCTTTCAAGAACCATAGAAATTATAGGCAAGAGATAAAGATATTTTATCAGAATCGATACTTTTTATGAAAACATTACTATTTTCTAGGTTATAAGGACACTACTGTGTAGTTTAAAACAACAATATTGAAAGCCTCTTTTCGACTAACACAGCTTTTGTGAACATAGGCAAATAAGTGCTGAATTCTTATAATCAAGAGCCAAAATAACGTGGATGGCATGTGAGTGAGGAACACTATGAATGTTTCCTTTTAAATATCTATTGTAGTAAAAGACACATTGTCATTAGCCTCCCTCGAAATATTGCCCCTCACTTTGAATGCCCATATGTATCCTATCATTTTTTGTCACTTTCTGCCACAGCTCTGTTGTCCTCTTTCCTGGGGTTCTTCATTAGATGCTATCTCAAAACAATGAATGTTGCTGTCCAGTGCCAACTGAAGGAAAGGCAGACTTGCACAACCGTGACACTCCTTTTTGATTTTCATTATTTACTGAATCTGGCACTGTGTCACTTTTGGGCCTTTCTTGCATTAAATTGATTATGAAAGCTTAACAGTTTGAATCAATCCAGGTCACTGGGGAAGTTACAGATACACAAATAAAGAGACCTCATGAGCTGCTCAGAAAATAGCAGGAAAAACATAAGTGTGTTCAAATCAAGGGGAATGCTGAGAGTGAAATTATGGCTACATAGTTTTTTTATTATAATACATTTTTTAAAAAATTAAACTTTCTGTGTAGTTTCTGATCATGCTATGCATTAATAAGGCAGCTTGGAAGAGTGAATCCAAAGCAATACACTGAATTTGATGTTTAAGAAATGTTTGGTGATGGTATTGTACCCTGGTTTCATCCATTCCTGTCATTACTGAATGTGTGTCTGTGACCCAGTGCCTATTATGGGAATTGGGCAGGATCTCTCATATTGGTGATCCTTTGTGTTTCTCTCAATTCTGTCTGATATCCCTGCAAGAGCAAGTCCCATTTGAAAACCACACTTTGGCCTGAACAGGGAAGAAATCCATGACTTACGGCAGATTTGGGTGAAGCCTAAGTGAGCTGTGCATGTGCTGAGCTAACTAAACCCAGATAAGGAGATGATTCTCTTCCACTCTCAAAAACCAACAAATTACTGATCTAGGAATGGAACCAACTAAACATTTTGTTGTACATGATTCAATATCTAAAAGTACATTTAGTAAAGGACTCCATGAACTGCTCTAGACTTGTTAGTCAGATTACGTCAATGTGTTTTAATGTCCATCTCTTTAAGGCTATTCCACATTTCAAGAGAATCAAAAAATCAAATTGAACTTCAGTTGAGTGATTCTGTGTGGAGATCTGTCAACACTAGCATTAAGAATTTATAAAGCACTCTTCTCCCCTGTAAAGTTTTGCTTGTGCTGTGTAAATCTGGCAGCTTCACTAATATAACAAAAATAAACAGCCAGTAGAGGCTGATAGCATTGCTAATCTTTGTAAGAACAATGCCTCATTATAAGACCAAACATGTAATCAAATTATACAGAACTCATGATGGGAAACTCATCATTAGAAAGCTCTCTGGTAGTAAAGGTAAGCTATGGGCCTTTATGTTGAGACAGGATACACAAAGGCATATTTCTCCTGCCACACAGTCCTTGCAGTATTAAATAGTTATTGTGAAGCAAACAAATATTCCATTTGGAGTTTGATGAATATTTTTATCTCTAATTTCACAGAAATCTTTGTCCATCAGGGAAAAAGTGTTGAACTATGGTTTGTGTCTAGTTGTCCTTCTGGGTGGCTTCTACAGTTTGTGATTAATTCAAAATCAAATCTTGGCATTATGGATGTGAATGCTATACCTGTCCTGGAGCAGACAGCATGAATACAATACAAGGAGGGAAAGAAATGCAGCTGGTGCTCCTTTTGTATTCTGTTCTTTCTCACTACCATGAACTGAAACACTCTACCATATGCCACTCTTCCTTGGAGAGAGATGAGTATGAACTAAAATATCCAGAAACTGTGAGCTACATAAGCCATTTATTCCTTAATTTTGGTCGTTGGGTATTTTGTTCCAGCAATGAGAGAAAACTAATTGAAACAGAATTTGATACCAGGAATGGGGTCATTGCTATGACTCTACCTGACTATTTCATTCAAAGCATTTGGGAAGAGATAAGAAAGGTTCAGAGATGTTGTCTGAAAGAGAAGCACTGGAAAACCTTCATTGGTTCTAGATGAGGGATTCTGTTTAGAGCCCATAATACCAGAACACTGATAGAAATCCTGCTTGGGAAGAACAGCCTAGGGAGGTATCTTCTATGAAGAAGGACTGCATTGGTTGTTTGATTCCAGACAATGTGCATTATGGTTTGTCAGAAAGCTTGCCTGTGCTTTGCTTATGCCTAGAGACTTTGCCTGAGCCTGAGGTTAAGCACAGTAGACTGATTAAACTGGAAGAAGAAATTTCAAGGCCATGAAATGTTAAGGCAGTGACACGGCTATTGTTGGGGGCTTTTGTGAGATTTAGGTTGAGAATCGAGAGCAAAGAACCCAATAGGATGATTTTAAATATCGTGAGTTTCATATATTTCAAATATATATTTTATATATACATTTCATATATTTCTAAAACATAGGAAACTATCGAGTGCAAAGATAGAATGGAGGGGTTTTACATTGCTGGGGGGAAAAAAGAGCATAGAAAGGCTGGTCGAGTGCACCCCATGAGGCAGTAGGTCTCCATCCTTTGCAGCTTCAACTGTAAGTGTGAGGGATTTTGCATTGGGGAGAAAGCTACAGAGCACCATGTTGCAGAATGGTGGCATCATTCAGAATTTGTCCCTCAGAATCAGGGTCAGCGTGATCAGAAGTCCAGGCACTCAACTCTGATGGTGAAGAGCGAAAAGAACCTGGCTACTGCTCCAACTGGCGTCAGACCCTTTCATCATCCACATAATGTTGGTTTTAGGCTCATGCAGAATGCAGGAATTCTAAGGCTTCAGAAGGCCTGGGAGGCCAATCAATGTGCTCCTTGAAGGGCATTGAGAACCTGTGAGTGAAAAGCCTACAGTTCATTGGAAACCCCAGAAGTTTGGAAAAACCAGAAACATGAATCGTCTGAGGAATGCTGCAAGGAGGAGCAAAATCAGCTCAAGAGAGAAGCCATGGGAGATACAGTCAGCAGAAATCTCATGGAAATAGAGACGCATGGAGTTCACAATTTACCACATATTACTTCATATGTTCCACATGGAGCTACAGGACTTAATATTTGCACTGCTAGATTTGGGGCTTGATCTTGTCCCAATGCTTTGTATCCTGCTGTTTGTATTTTTTGGAATGGTAATGTTTTTCTTGCACCATTGAATGTTGTAAGTGTTTAATTTTTGATTTATACAGGGGCTCACAGCTAAGCATTTGCTTTAGATCTTAGAGACTCGGGAATTGAACTTTTGGGCAATGTTGAAACTGTTAGGTCTGGCAATCCTTAGATATGGACTAAAAGGCTTTTTTCATGAAGTTATAAAATTAGAAGCAGATTATTATGGCTTGTACCTTGTTGTCCCCAGAAAGCCTCATGCAATCATTGGGGTGATTTCTAGAGTTTATAATTAATTCATGACTCAGTGCTAGAATTATAGGTGTTGGTGCTACACCTGGCCTGAGGTAGACAGCCTAAGTGAAGTATAGGGAGGGAGAGAGGCTTGCTAACTGCTGCAGCTTCTGCCTCTCCCTTTCGTTCTTCACTCTTTTCCACTGTCATGAACTACAGCCCTCAATCATGTGCCACTCTACTTTGGTGACAGCTGAGTAAGGACTAAAACCTCCACCAATTGTGAGCTAACAAGTTCTTTCCTTTCTTTATTTTGGGGGTTGGGTACTTTGTCCTAGCAACAAGTAAAATGTAACTGAGAAGGTTGTGTGTGTGTATGTGTGTATGTTTGTGTGTGTGTGTGTGTGTGTGTGTGTGTGTGTGTGCTTAAAATCATAGACATCAGAATTATATGGCTTGTATCTAGATGTCCCCCAAAGCCTAATGCAGTCATAGGTGGGACTTTTAGAAAGTACTGAAATCTAGGCTGTGTGATGCTGGGATTGGTTTCATGGTGCTATGGTAAGATTAAGGTGGCCCATCATGGATACCCTAAGGGTGGGTAGCCTACATCAGATATAAGGGACAGAAAAAAATCACCACATTTCACCTGCTTCTTTGTTGGTTCTTCACTATTCTGTCACCTGGCTTGAAGTGGTCCTCTGCGATGGCCCTCTGCCATGCCACCCTGCCTTAGAGCCTACCAACTGTCAACTGCAATCTCTACAAACTGTAAGCTATGTAAACCTTAGCAACAGGAAAAGAAACTGAGTTCAGAGTCAAAGTACCAAGATTCACAGTAGGCAAATTCGTTGAGTTTAATGACCTCAACTTTTCTATTCTACATATAAGAGGTACTAACATCACCTACCTTAGTGCTTCTTTGCAAATTTTAAATAAGGTATTAGCATAATGGCTCTGATTCATAGGACATGGTTGATGTATTTAAACCCATATGGTTACTGGTGCTATCTATAAAATTTCTGCAACATTATGTTTTAGTTAAGCAAAACAGTTTTATTTAGGATTTAGTTGGTGTCAGATATAGTCTAAGTTCTGAGAATCTCCATGATAATCGGAGATTTACTCACATGCAACAGAGAAAGTATATGAAAATATAAGTGGATGAACGTACAATAAAAATTACAGTCAACCCACAGAACAAAGGATGTGTTAATTCAGGAAATATCAGCACTGTAACAATCAGATTTGGGCAGAAGATTAACTGAAGAAACAACTTATATAGTATTAAGAGGCACTGTTTTGAGTTCAAAAGCAGGAAATGCGAAGACCTGAGACATAGTTTCTGGAACAGTGTATGACTGGGGAACTGGTTAAATCAGATCTACTCTACAGCCATGGTGATACATTACTGTTACTTTTTTATGAGTGATTGTGTGATGTCATTGGCAAGTTGTCCTCAAGAGAATGGACACAGTTAAGATACATTCAGAAGGCCATAGAAGATCATCAAAAGAACACAGAGAAACTGATTTAGACTTTTGTCTATGATATTGAGGCATGATATCATAAAACATAATCAGGCAATAATACTTAAGAATATTTATCTACAAATTTATTGGGAAAAACAACAAATCATATGATTCAAGCTCAACTCTAACTAAAAGCATGGCTTATTGAATGTTATAGATTTTAATTAATTTATTTATTTGGTACGGCGTCTCATTACACAGCTCAAACTCATAGTGTTCCTCCTTTCTCAGCCTCTGAGCACTGGGGTTATAGGCATGTGCCATCATGCCCAGTTCTGGTGACTGGCACAGTGTCTAGGCCAGCATAGTCTGTGGTACTAGGGATCAAATTCATGTCCCTTCTTTTGCCAGGCAGGCACTTAGACTGCTGAGCTGTCCCCTCCAGCCCAATGTTACATTTTATATCTAGAATATTCTCCTACATTGTCATATATTTGAAAGAAGATTGGGCCACAGAGTTCTGTAGCACTGATTCATCATGGATGAGTTCAAGGGTCTTATAGGAGGAGGAGATCGCTGGAGTGTGATCCAGAAGGGTGTGTTCCTGTCCCCCACTCCTGCTTTCTCTCTGCTTCCTGACTACCACCAGGTGAGCAGATCTCCTCTGCCAGGCCCTTCTGCCATGATGTTCTTGCCTTGGCACAGCTGGCGATGGACTGAAAGCAAGAATCAAGATCAACTTCTCATCCTAAAGTTGTGGGTGTTAGTTATTTTGTCCCAATACTAAAAAAAAAAAAAAAATGACTCCAATATTAAAGAAAAACAGCAACAACATAGTGTCTCCAATTAAACTGTACACAGGGGCCATATCATAAGACCATTTCCAAGGATACTGAAGTGAAGTTCTTCTTGACATTTGAATCTGAGACAGTGCCATATTCCCATGCCAGAGAGGACCCAGGCTATGCTCATCAACTGAGCATACTGAAGCTACTAGACCACTAGGATTTCTCTGACATGTGCAGGTAAATTGAATTGAACATATACATATTATGTGTATGCTAACATTAATTTCAGAAAATGAAATATTATTATGCACAAATTATTGAAATCCATACTAAGAGCAAAGTGCTTTTAAGACAGAAAATTTAATGTATGGGAAAACACATATAGGCATCTCTGTGCAGAGAGCTGTACCTCAAAACGTACTTAGCATAGATTTATTTAAATAATCATGAGGCTTCTTAACAAAAATGGAAAGTGAGAGTTTTGAAAATTCATTGAGACAATAACAAATGCAGTATTTAATTATTTTATTTATTTTACTGAGACAATATGCCCATATCATGCTTCGCATCTTTCCAAGTCTTTGGCAGCAAGCATTCCACAACATCTAAAGCAGATGGCTCACTAATTTTAAAGTCCCATGTTAACCAAAAATATTGGAATATGGTAAAAGTTGAATTAATAAAATTATATGCAAACATCCAACAAAAACTAATGCTTGTGCCAATTTCAATAAATACTCAGCTGGAACTCTCCACTACTAGATCCTGCACACGCCATAATAAATATATTCTTGAAGGTTGCTGCAGGCCTCAGGATGGAAGCCAGATGGAAGTTTTTATTTAATCTGGCCCTATTAAGCTATAGCATAGTTCTATTCTTGTTATCATGTGCCTGCACTCTAGGTTAAAACTATAATGTAGACAGGTCTAAAGTATTAACTCCAGTGGTACTTTTCCTTATAGAGCAGGATATATACGTGGCCAGGTGACCAATGACATTAATCGTTCTTTTTAAGAGGGAGTCATTTGTGCATTTTAAGATGGTGAGCAACATCTTGGACTCTACTCAATAGATTTTCATTTGGTGCTATCCTGCTAACCTCTAGGTAACATAGCTAAACGTGTGCCCAGAAACTGCCAAATGTCCCTCAGGAGAATGTTGATCCTCTCTCAGAACTTCTACACTGGGGTTTGTTTGATGCCAACTAAGAACTGCACCTGTGCACCCTCTACCCGTCAGGCTCCTTGTGGCCAGATGCCAGTACTACTAAGGGGAACTTAGCTCACATCAGGAAAGAAAATTTAATAAAACATTTACATGTCTTTCACTAATGTAACCTTTTACAATTCAAGTCACAAGGCCCAAACCTGTTTGAAAGAAAAATGGACAGATTCCAGTATGTTCTGTAATATTTTCTGCATTAAGGAGACCATGCATATATACCTTAAAAATCACTAAATAAACAAAGCAAAAACAGATTTTTCTGCCTTTTCCTGCCTCATCCATTACTTTCATATTGTAACATCTTAGCAGTTGGTACCAGATTTCCAGGGAGGAAAATTTATTTTTCTCAGCCCATGAAGGTTCATCGGGAAAGTTAGAATCCTGCCAAGGAGGAGCACCACTGTCTTAGAATTTTTAATCAAGGGTATTGCATGGAACTCTTGGAGGCAGCGTTTAATTCACGCTCCACTAAGAAACTTAGTTCCCAATTAGTGGAAATAAATTATTGCTTCTGGTTTTACATTTTCAAATAATCTGTGGGCTCACATGGTTTAGGAATCTTCTTGACTATGACCGTCTCCATTAATAGCAAGGGCACATTTCCTAACTAGCTTGTTGACCTTGAAAACAAAATGGCCTTCGAATGGCGATACACGTTTATAATCTTAGCTCTTGGGAGACTGAGGCAGGAGGACTGCTGCCATGCGTTTGAATGCAGCCTGGGCTACACAGTGTACTCAAGGCCCACCTAAAATGTGAGACCCTGTGTGAAAAAAGAAAAACACCACCTTGGCTTATCAATTAGGAAGATCAAATCTTTATAATACAGAAAATTGCATCGATTTAGCTAAACTACTGTGCTACAAAGAGCAGATCCCATGCATGTGTATAACTTTCCCCCACATCCCACTAGAGCTACTCTGGGTTCTGTCATCTAAAGCGCCAGGAGAATTTTACAGAATTAGTCTATCAGTGACGGACCATAGATCCCATCCTAACACAAGTGTATTTCTAATGCCTTCAAACATGAAGTTGGTATAACAGGAAGAATTTAAATCATTGGAACAACGTGCTTTAAAGCCAAGTGTCTGGTTTTGTCAGGTTTGAATCCAAGCACGCACAATCTTATGTCTTGTGTGCCTTTTTTTCCCGTCTACCTGAACTTTTACCTAAGTATTACAAAGGTTCTGACTGAGATGTAAATCGTTCTATAAATTCCTTCAAGAAGTCAAACTTATGGTTCAGAGTTTATGGATGGTCTTTAACGCGGATTAATAATACAGGCTCTTGTCTACAATTTAGGACAGGTGAGACCTAGATGCAGTTTCTCTGCAGGAAATGGGAAAAAACAAACCGGGCAAAGGCTGTGTCTCCTTCCAGAGGCCTAGGGATCCATTACTTGACTTTTTAGTCTTGGAGGTGGATTTTTGTCATCATTCCTCATACTTTATATAACTACTACAATAGTAACATAAAAAATACTTAATGTTGCTAGCAAGAGTTGGCCAACCCGACTAAAAGTAAATTTAATTCACGGATTATGAGTAGTTTGGAAGCAAGTGGCCTTGGCGCTAAAGGAGCAAGACAGCACATCAGTCATCAGGCATGTGTGTGTATGTGAGAGCGAGACAGAGAGCGAGACAGAGTCTGAGAGACAGAGACAGAGACAGAATGAGAGAGAGAGAGGGAGAGAGACAGAGACAGAATGAGAGAGGGAGAGAGACAGAGAGAGACAGAGTCAGAGAGAGAGACAGAGACAGAGACAGCGACAAAGAGACAGAAAGAGAGACAGAGACAGACAGAGAAACAGAGACAAAGAGAGAGGCAGAGACAGAGAGAGAAACAGAGACACAGAGAGAGACAGAGACAGAAAGAGAGTGAGAGAGAGAGAGGGAGAGAGACAGAGACAGAGAGAGAAAGACAGAGACAGAGAAAGAGATGGAGACAGAGACAGAGAGAGACAGAGACAGAGAGGCAGAGACAGAAAGAGACAGAAAGAGAGAGAGACAGAGATAGAAAGAGAAAGACACAGATAGAAAGAGTGAGACAGAGACAGAGAGAGACAGACAGACAGAGAGACAGAGACAGAGACAGAGAGAGAGGGAGAGAGAGAGACAGACAGAGGGAGAGAGAGAGAGATTCTTTAAATGTAAATTTCACTTCCATCTAACTCTAGCCATATGAAAAGCACATCCTATAAACAGAATTCTGCCCTGACACACCAGCATTTCAGTTGTCTTTTGAACACCTACTAAGTCCTGACATCTGTCCCTGCACTGCAGGTTTATATTTGCTCTTACTTGTGCCACCAGAAAGCAACCCTAACACTCCACACGTCCAGGCGTGGTCGTCTTCCTTCTAGCCATGCTCTCTTGTCCACCTCAGAAGTGACCCCTGGCAGCTGAGTATGTTGACACCATCCTGCACACGTGCCTCTGGCCACACTTCCAACAGAACCCTCTGTGCGCATCACTTTCGCTCACATGCGTAGTCCTCTACCAACGCTCACCACTATGGTCTTCCTGGACCTTACTTCAGCCTCTGTCCACACTTACCCCACGTCATCTCCCCCTACACAACTGATGGAGCCAGTTTCTTCTGAATTCTCACATTACTCCCCCTGGTCTCCAGAATCCTGTTCATTCCCCCACACACAACACACCAACCCTTTATCAGCAGGCTGCTTAGGTAGGGTAGACATCAACTTCCCTATCCTGGGCACAACTCCTGATGTAAAGATGAGGTTTAATTTGGATCACAGTTATAGAAGATTCAGTTCGTGTTTGGTTGGTTGCCAAGAACATCATGGTGGAAGGATGCTGTGGAGAAAAGTTGCTTAGTAACAACCAGAAAGCAGAGCAGAGGACCAGTCCCACAGTGGGAGCCTTGAGGCACAGGATGTGTGCTCTATCAAGCCTCTAGGAAGATCTAAAGCCAATCAAGGTGGCACAGCCACACAGGTCACCAACCCCCCACACATGGAACACCACACGGTCTCCCACACATACGGCACCCGCTGATCACCCCGCAACACTTGCTCAGTCCTAGGATCGTTTTGTCTCTTCATTCTAATCTGTACAGCCTGTTCCTTGTCTAAAATATCTTTCCTTTTCCCTGGTACCTTCTTTTAAACTTCAGCTTATTAACATCATGTGTAACACTGTAAATTCTGCCACGCTGTTGAGCACACACCACGCACCCACTACCTTTGCTCTTGCACATTCGAACCTTTTAATTAATGTTCATCCCTGCTCTGGGACATGAATGGTGCCATCTGCATTTGACAGAATGGAGGAGGTTTGGGAGATTTCCTTCTCAAAGGTCGTGACTCATCAGTAGATTTAAACACAAGTCCCTGACTACAGGATGTGGGCTGTTTCCATTGCTTCGAGCTAATTCTTTCAGAAATTCACATAAATATCTCTCTCTCTGTGATGACTCATGGTGGCTTTGGATCCTGTATTTGGAAGGCCCAAGCACCTCTCAGTGACAACTGAGGTGTCTTGATCTTTTGTCTGCTTGTCTCCTTGTGCTATTCTGAGCTGCAAAAGGAAAGGTGGGTGTTGAATTTCCATGTCAATCCTTAGTGACCAGCAAATATTGCTAATACCAGGAAGTTGAAACCACTGAATGGTTAAATGAACACCTGAATTGATAGAAAAGAGTAGAAAGGTAAGTCAGAGCATGGATTACAGCTTTAGTAGCTTCAGTGATACAACAAAGCTCCGTCTTCACCTGAGGATGCATATGCAACACAGCCATGCATCTGCAAAATCAGTGTTTCTCTGTAAGGCAATGAACTTTCTGTTTTGCAAAAAAATGCTCGGATTATGTAACTTAATAATATATTAGAGAGACAGTTGGTAAGATAAAGATGTTGAAAACTCAGACAGGGTCTGTATTAGCTCTCTGCTTTCCAGAGTGGCTTTAATTAAACCCTGTACAAGTTGCTCTTGTTCTTAATAAGAGCCTTCTTTTTTCTCTTCTTTCTGTGTTTTGAATTCTGTTTCAGACTAAGGGGCTAGAACTCTAAAAGAAGCAGACAGCTCAAGTAGCTAAATTATGTGAGTCTCGGCTTTCAAAGCAGGCTGATTTTGTAGTCCATATTATTTCTCTTGCTCAACATGTCTCACTCCAGTGTGATTTCTTTCTTTATCTTAACAATGTTTCTATGCATGCCCGAGTCTTGTTTTTCTCCAAATACCTTGTGCAATTACACAATTTATCACACTGCTTTGAACACCCTCCCCTGCACATATCTCTGTAGGTTTTTCTTCTGCTATCCAAAAAATGCCAATTAAAGAGCTACAGGTATGTTGACTCAGGAACTGTCCTCAGAAATCTTCCTTCTACAATCAGAAATGAAATCCATTGGATGTCAGCTCTGCAAAGATCTCTGCCACCAGAGGTTACTTTGCTGTTGTTGATGTTCCAGTTCCAACACATTAGCATGAGCAATAGCCTTGAGCGGGTTATTTACCCTGAAAACTCATTAGTCTGTGTTCATCACAGGGCAGTGTCAAATAAAGAACACTGTGCTTTGGCTCTGACTTCGCATTGAAAATTCCATTTGTATTTACCTGTTACAACACTGACTTACAAAATAAGAAACAAAGTTATTTTTTGGTTGTTTGCTGTTTGTTTTCTCCTTTGAAATATTTTAGGCTGTAAAGAAATGCTTCTGTCTGCACTTAACCCCCTAAGTTTTTTTTTTTTTTAAATGTAGAAAAACTATTTCATGACTGGTGGTAACTCAGTCTTACCTTGTAGAAGAGAAGAAATCAGCTGTTATCTTATAAGTAGTGCTCTGCCAATGCTGGTCAGTGTAAAAAGTAATTTTTAAACAGCTCCAAGCCTCCTAGCTTTTATGAAAAGCTTGCTGCTTAATACATTAACGTGAATATTGAAGGCAATCCAAGCACCATTCCCATCTCCCCATCTCCCTTTTTTGTAGGAGGTCGAGGACCCCAGCTGAGCAATCTTTGTGGTAAAGAGAATTTTAACCACAATGCCTTTGTGTCTAAAGATGCATCTCAGAAGGTGGATTAAGTAGCCCAGTCTATGCTTGACTGAAGCAGGCAGCCAGTGGGTTCCCACGTGTGCACACACACATGCACAGGGGTCATCATGGAAGGGAGACTGCAGCATGGGCATATGAGCATTAAGCGTAAGAGGAGGTGGTCTTGCAGGGAAGCCAGATTATCTGCTTGCATGTGGAAGAAATCAGAGATAAGGGACCTGAGCAGTGGTTAGGTGGAAGATGGTCTTCCCATCAGACCTGGCCTTGGAATCCCAAGCTGAAAACTGTCAAGACTGAACTAGACATTCTTGTTCTACATTATAGAAAGTTGGCGGTATGGTAGTTGATACATTGTATCATTGAGGGTTCTGCAGCTTAGGCAGATCCTGCTGGGAGACTCCAGGCACCAGTGTGTGGAGGGCCCCACCCTACGGTGGAGAGGGCCTACCATACAGTGACTCAGCACTTGAAGGATATATAAAGACGTTAAACAAGGATCCAGAGCCCGTGTCGCTTCCTGGGAAGATCTTGACCTTCGCAGTTGCACCGTCTTGGAGCAGTCCTAATCTCCAGCCTAGCTGCTCACTTCTTTGGAGGAGCGCAGGTCTTCACAGTTGACACAGAAGGAAGAGAGAGAAGCCTGACAGATGCCGCAATTGCTGCTCCTTCCTCGGCTCATCACTGTTTTCTAACACCATAACCTGCTGCCTTCTGCCTTGTGCTACTCTGCCCTGGAACCAGTGAAATATAGACTAACACCTCCACAAAGTGAGCTAAATAAATCTTTTCTTCCCTAATTTTGAGTGTCGGGTATTTTGTTCCAAAATAACTGAGATAGGCAGATGCTGCTTACAAGCCTGGGGTTGGTTTGTGCTTTTGATTAAACAAGCAGTTGTTATGATCAAGGTACTTGAGTAACGTTTTTAGTACGAGCCAGTGGTGGGTAGTGGGTTCTTGGTGGGTTGGGATTTAGAGCTCTGCAGAAAGAGGGGGACATCCCTCCTAGGATGTGAGATCATAGAACAGGATGGCCTCAGAGACAAGAATAAAAGAAAAGCCACAGAGAACAAGTGGAGTTAAGAAAATAAGACAGGAATAAAAACAAAAATGTTGTCACCATGTATGGGGGAATCTCTGAGAACAAATAGCTGCTTTGATTTTATTAAAGTCTGGTACATCACTTTGGGAGGCTGAGGCAAGAGGATGGTAGGTCACATCCAAGCTTGAATAACTCCATAATGTAGCGAGACCCTGTCTCAAAATTTTTAAAAATGACTGTGGATGTAACTCAAGCAAAGCCCTTAGTTCAGTCCTCAATACTGAAAATTTACATAAGCGCATATTAGCATACATACATACCGTAGCTGGTACAGATATATGAGATGGTTTATTCAAACCTGAACTTCTTGTGGAAATGTCTGCTCTTGCCATTACCCACTTTATTCAAAGAGTTGAGTGAGAGTGTCTCAATGACAACAGTACACTGGAAGGCAGGTGGTACTGGGTCTCCCCACAGGGCGTGGAAGAGTGGTAGGTGATACCATACTGCCCTAGCGCATTTTTCCTACACAGACCACACCTCTGTGGACTCAGCTGTGGAAATTCCAATCTCAAAAATCTCTGTCAATTTTTTTATTTACTCAGCAGCTCATTATGGAGTAGCCACTCTACCGGGCCCAGGGAACCAAGCCGTAAACACAAAAGGAGAAACACTGCTTGACTGGCCCCTAAGTGGCAAATCATGTGCAAGAGGGGATGGATGGGTACTTCCCTGCAGCAGGCCCAGGGCTGGTGCAGAGTGAGAGGGAGGTGCAGGGATAAGGAAGGTACAGAAGCCTTCATATATAAGTGGGCATATCTTGAACGTATACTCATAAGTGAAATAAACCAGACCGACATGTGTAAATATTATGTAGTCCTCCTAATATAAGAACTCAAAAAAAGAAGTAAAAATGGAAAGGTACAATATAGTAAAATGGAAAGTGAGAATCTAAGGATCAAACAATGAAGAGAGAGTTAGGAGAAAAATTAGGAAACATGGTAGGGGCAAAACCAAGCATTTATATACCAACGATGGCTAAGACAGTGATCCTAAAAATCTCCAACGGGTTTTAGAAACTAGTTGTTAGTTGGTAGAACTCTCACCCTGATTAACTATATATACTGATATCTGGGAACTAAGCAAATACATTGAGGATAGCAATGTGTAATACTAAAGCCATGCTTGGAATATCTATCATTTTGGTCTTCTAATTAGGCACTGCTTCTAATGTCAGATCGATTAGTGCTATACTTTCTCTCAAGTAAGTATTTGTTTAAAAATAAATAAAAGAAAGAAAGAAAGAAAGAAAGAAAGAAAGAAAGAAAGAAAGAAAGAAAGAAAGAAAGAAAGAAAGAAAGAAAGATGTAGAGCTGCACATGATAGGAGACTCTGGAGTCTACAGAAACACAACCTGAAGAGTCTGTAGAGGGACGGGCTGCTTCCTGCTACAGGAAGGGTGTGAGCCAGACCTTGAAGTGCATGTAGGAATTCGGATTGTGAGTTTGCAGGCTGAGTAGTCTGTCTGCAAGGTCAGAGGAAAAGAGTGGAAAATCACTGAAGACAGATCTGTGGGTGGGGACAGGAGTATGGAAGTGGATAAGGGTGCCATGGGCTCCATCTGAGATCTTAGACAACAACCAACAGCAAATGATCTGATTGGCAACAGATAGGCAGATAGTTCATACTGAAAATCTTTGGGGACCAAGTATAGTGATCATGGTATGAGATAAAAGGAGAAACAAGGCCTCAGAAGTTTCTGGTATTAATAATTCTGTTATTATATTCCTGGCTTGTATTATTTGCGCAAGGTTAAACAACCACCCATTCAACTATCCTTATTTTATCCTGGCATAGTAAATATGTAGTTTTTTGCTCTGCTATCTGAGGGTGGTACAGGGACAACTGGTGACCAGCTTGTAACACCCAGCTGAACTGAACCAGCATAGTGTTGGGTGTGGGAAGCCCATCTGAGGATTTTTTTCCAACAGAATAAAAAGGAGACTAGCGAATAAGAAGTGAAGCTCTTAGAAGCTACAGAAGCTGCGGGGAGGAGCTCGTTTTCCTAGAGGGTCTTGTCAGGCTGACCTTTCTGATGAACTTTGCTGTTTTCACCATCAGAGGTCCTTGGAACCCTGTTGTCACTAGGAATGGCTATGGCTCACTTTGGGGAGAGCTCTTGTCCTTACTTGGAACATCACTTTCTGACTGCAGAGTGGAACGTGGCATGATGTTCAGTGTCCTGAAGAAGGTTGTCAGGCTGGGCATCCTGATATGGACTCTGCTGTTCTCCTTGACAGTGGAGCTCAGGACTATATTATCAGTGAGGATGGCTGGGGTACTTTTCAAGGGAGCTCTGGTTCTCACTTTGAGAGTCGCATCCTGGCACCAGTGTAGATCCCTCGCCCTGCTGGCGCAGGTCCTTCATGCCCCTGGCACAGATGCTCCAGCTTCCACCCCTGACCTTGCCAGTGTAGATCCCTGAGACAGGCATGCATGAGACATGATCAGGGGCTCTCGGCCTGCAGTTGGACTTGCGGAGGGCATTGTTGCAGGCTTCACATCTTCAGCTAGACTCACACAGGACACTGCGTGAGATCCACACACTCCAGCTGGACTCCTTGGTCTTCAGTGTGTGGAGAGACTTCCTGCAAGCTTTCAGTATATGACTCCTTGGGTGACTATTACAAAATAATCTTTTAAATTATGTGTATTGTTCTGTTTCCTCTTGTAAATTCCTGACTGTAACACTGAGTAAGCTCCTGTCCTACAATTCTGAGGATTTAAAAACAGAATATGATACATAAAAGTGTTTATTTTATTTTGAAAATCATTAAAGCATAATAGAACAAAAGGCAACATGTGTGTCCACCAAGTGCCTAATATTTCTCTGATATGTGGGTTGTGCTTTTCATATGTCAAGTCTACTTTTTTATCTAACAGGAAGACATGAAGCATAAGCTTCGGAGTCTGCACATCCGCCCCTGAGTGATATGACTTTATGCATGTGTAAGAGCTCGATTATATTAATTACACTAATTACATGAATCTCACTTTCAGAATTGTTATTGATTAATAAATCACGTAGTGCCACGTCTAACTAATTCCATTACTAATCTCTCTGTGCATTAAAAAGTAAAATAAAATATACAGCACAGCCAGTTTTTGCTTCCAGGATTTTGGAACCAATAGTTAATATCATAAAGAGGAGCTCAATGTTCCTTTATAATCTTAAACCTAACTTAATACTTCCTTTACATTGTTCTGCAAGTCCTTTTGCGCTGCAGAAATTTTAAGTGTCAACACATGGCTTTATCCTGAAGCATTAAGGACAAAAATATAGCGGGCAAGCACGCCGCACTTAAAACTGAGCCCTTGGACTCGATATCCAAAGAACAAATAGAGTGCTTCAGAGGTGGTGCTGAAGCCATAAAGCATCAGCCTTCATGAATACAGGCCACTTCCTATCGTCATAGGAGGAAATGACCTTGCCTCATGTCCTTTGACATTTCTCAGGATCATGCAGGGACTAGAAAGAAGAAGGGGGCCTTGTGTCTAACATCCCCTGGGGTTTTCCCCACTGACCTTCTGGAAGGGCTTTGATGGAAGTGATCACTGGGAATTGCTAAGAAGAGCTAGGGAGAGATTTGTGAGATTATACAGAGGCAGGAGAATAAGGGATCAAAGCATGCTCTTGAGATGGTGCGTAATCCCCTCACAGCGAGCTTCTCTGAACTCATTCAAGGAATAGACTAATACTCCCCACAGTGCTCTCTGGTCATCTCCCTTTCAGAATGCTGCTTCCGTGACATCTGTGATGGTTTACATAGCAATTTAAATATAAGGAGAAGCTCAATAGTTTAACAATAAACTGTACGCTATTGTGAAAACTAAGTGTGGAACATCAAAGTCTTAAAAATCTTTCCAAAATTAAACATCTGCCTTAGCAAAATATCGATAACATACATTCATCCTACGTAGACTTAGCCATTCATGGCTTATGCTATGAAAACCTTCCCCAAGCTTTCAAATTGATTCCAAAATGAAACAAGGCAGTGTTTTGTTATAAGAATAAATGAACTAGTAATCAAGATTGAGATATATATTGTACAAATATTATCTTCTATTTTTATGAAGTTCTGGAAGCTTTCTGATTTGCATGTGTTGTATAACCCACAAAACATACAGCCATAAAGTATCTTCTAATTATTCTGACATCTCACTTGCCTGATGCCTGTCTTGTTTTGGACAGCTTCAGCAAAGCATCACAGGTTGGGTAGCTCAAACAGCAAGCACTTATTTCCCATAAGTGATGGAAGCCAGAAAAATCTAAAGTTAAGGTGCTAGCAGATTTGGTGTCCACTGAGGGTCTGCTTCCACCTTCTTTAGACCTTGTGGCAGAAAGAGTATCAGAGAGTGTGGTGTGGTCCTTTTTATAAGACCAGTAATACCATCTGTGAAGTCTGAATCTTTTTGACTTAAGTATAAAGAAACTGCCCACCTTTTCGTACTATTGCACTGAGAGTTAGGATTTCAACATACGAGTTTTGAGAAACCACGAACATTTACTCCATTGTCATTATAAACATGTTTAATACAAAAACATAGAATCATGGGTATTATTGTGTTCTACAAAATTTTAGCACGTTTTATTCTTATAAATGACTGCTTTAGAGTCAAATGTAGACAATATGGTCCCTATGTTTTACTATAATAACACCTAAATATGGTTGGTTTTAAATGGAAAAACATTTTGTGGGAGAATATTTCAAAAGATTAAGAAACCAAAGGAGACAGTCGTAAAATGATATTATTTGGAGATAGCAGATTTGCTGGCTTGAGGATGATGTAAGGTATTCAAACATTTTGAGATATTAGAATATGATTTTACTTTGCACGGAGACAGGTGCTGTGGTGCATAATACTGAAGCTGTGAGTCCTTCACTCATTTTGCACTAGGTCGGGGTGGAGAACAATGTTTCAGAAATAACCTCACAGGTCAGGTTGGATGATGGTGACTGAGGGTGTGAAGTTACATTGCCATGCACACAGCACCCAGCCCTGCCTGGGCTTGGGATGAAGCTACATCAGAGCCCAGGCTGGTTTGCAGCACCAATCATGTACAGTCTTCAGGAGAAAATGACAACTGTGCAAGACACAAAATGCCAGCAAGGAGTCAAGATCACCACATGACAGCGGCATTCACAGATGTGCTGCTGCAGAAAGAGAGCCCAGAGCCACCCAGACCCCAACTCAAATCAGAGATGCCACATTAGTTCCTGGAAAATGTTTTTGTATGAATTGTCCAGTGGCATAAAAATGCCCATTTCTTCCCGATGAAGCCACCTGGGGGTGACTTTACCCTTGTGTATATTTCTTTCAGTGACAGGGCAATCTTTCTAGCCCTTGTGTGTAGACAGACAGAGCACTGGTTGGACTGTTTCAATCCTAAAGCCCAGGGCACCACGGGGCTCGCATATGTGAGTCCTGCAGCATGTTCTAGATCAAAATTTACAGGTGTGGGCTGGGGAGATAGCTCAGAAGTCTAAGCGCCTGCCTGGCAAGTGCAAGGACCTGGATTAAATCTTCACTACCACATGCCATGCCAGCCACTGAAAGTGGGTGGCATGGTGGCGCACGCCTGTAATGCCAGAACTGGGGAGCCTTTGACAGGAGGATCACCATCAGTCTGAACAATTTAGAGAGATCCTGTTCCAAATTAATTAATTAATTAAAAATTCATAGGAAACTCAGTGGTGTCCCAAATTTTCTGTATAAAAAGATTATGAGGCTACAGAGGAAAGTGATCAACAATGTATAGTGTACCTAAGCAGAGTCAACTAGAGAGAAAACCTTCTCTCAGGCTTTCACAGAGAGTAAATTGGTCAAGCAATGGCCATGTATTATGATTTATGTCTAGTTGTCCCCACAAAGCCTCATGCAATCATGGGACAGGGACTTCCAGAGTTTGAGACTTGACCCATGATCCACTGGGATTATGTGTTTTAGATTATGGGGTCTGAGTACTGTTGGGGTTATGAGTGTGGCCTGAAATGGATAGGCTGAGGCACAGAGCCTGAATATAAGATAAAGAGAGACAGAGAGACAGACTCTGTTGCCATCTGCTGCCCTGGTTGACCAGTTGTCTCTGTCACCATTTTGTTGCTGTCTCACCACCACGAACTGGATGCTCTCTGCCATGTGCCAGTCTGCTGTGCAGCCAGCTAAATATAGACTGAAGCTTCCAATAACTATGAGCTAAATAAATCTATGCTTCCTTCATTTTGGATGTCAGGTATTTGTCCCAGCAATGAGAGAAGAGTAACTAAGACACCGTGACTCATCCAGATGGCTGACACTGACAAAAGATCTGCAAACTGCAATATATAGTTTCAGGGTAAGTCCGGAGGGGATTTGACTGACCTTCTCAGATACAAAAGTTATGTTTTTTTTATTATATAGGTCTTGCTTTACTTTGGTCTTAACCATCCAGCAGAAAAGTCTAATCAGGAGGTACAAAGAGTAAAGCCATATTAATATGCTGGGTGATAAAAGGCTCAAGCCAACAGCTTCCAACATTGCCAGCTGTGCTGATAACCCACTACTATTATGAACTGTTGGAAGATATATAGAGCTACTTTCTCTTAGTTCAATGAAAAGAAAGATTTGTATCAAAAATGTATATACAAGATATCAAGTCTGCATCGTGTACTCTGAACAAATACTATGAAGACAGTAATATGCAATGTATTAATTATTGTAACCATCCTAGTTACTTGCTGTTAAACTATCTCATTGCTATTTCTCTTCATTAAAATTTTCAAAACCGAAGTATTGTATTTTAACTTTAAATAACATTATTGCAAATCTTGTATATGGCTAGATGTCTAAATTTCTATGCAAAAATTTGTAACTTTTTTGTTACATTCTATTGGATCTTATTATAATTTCAATCATTGATGGAAAATACCAGTTACATGTTAAGTCGAAGGCATTTGATATTCAGAAAGACAGTGATGTTAAACTCAAGTACCTATGTTATAGAGCAATAGTATCACTAAGTTTCTCTTCTAGAGTGTTAACAACCTAAGTTTATAGACCAAAAAATTAGAGAAAAAGAAGGGCTACAAGAATAACCAATATTTTGGCCCTAACCCTTCCAAGCGACATGACAGAACCCGTACTGTAACATCCTTTAACTCTGTAGTGTCCAAATTGTTCTGTTCAAGGATACTGTGGGGTCATAAAGAAATGAATTGATGATGTATAGTGCGCCTAAGGAGAGTCACCTAGAGAGAAATTCTCTCAGGCTTTCACAAAGAGGAAACTGGGCAAGCAATGTTCATGACTCATCCAAATGGCTGACACTGACAAACATTCTATTGAATATAAGTCCATCCTTGGATTTCTAAATGTCTGTGTAAAAATGTATAACAGCTTTTATCACATTCTATAGAAATTTATTCGAATATTAATGATTGACAGAAAATACCAATTTCAAGCTAAGTCTAAGATGTTTGATATTCAGAAAGACAGTGATGTTAGGCTCAATTACCTACGTTATAGAGTAATAGAATTATGAAACTTCTCCAGTGGAGGGTTGAGAATGTAAGTTAGCAGACCAAAAATTGGAGGAAAACAAGGGCTACGAGAATAGCCATCATTTTGGCTCTAGCCCCTCAAGGTCAGTGAGGATTCAGGACATAAGAGAACCTGTGCTGCAACATCCTATAACTCAGGGGTTTCGCAAATTTTCTGGTCAAGGACATTATGCGACCTCAGAGGAAAGGGATAAGTGAAGTATAGTGTGCCTTGGGAGAGTCAAGTGGAGAGAAAATGTTCTCTCAGGCTTTCACAGAGAGCAAACTGGTCAAGCAATGGCATCCAGGTGGCTGACACTGACAAAAGTTCTACAAAACACTGTATATGGTTTCAGGGTAAATCCTGTAGGGATTTGATCGATCTTATGAGATACAAAAGGTACAGTTTTTTGTGATACAGGTCTTACTTTTACTGAGTCTTAACTATCCAGCAAAAAAGTCTAACCATGAGGTATAAAAAGTAAAGCCATATTAATATACTGAGCTGTGAAAGGCTCAACTGAACAGCTTCCAACACTGCCCGTTCTGCTAATAACCCACTACTATTGCGGACTATTGTACTATATATACAACTATTTTCTCTTGGTTCAATCAGAAGAAATATTTGTACTAATAGTGTTTTAAAAAGTTATCATGTCTGCATCTTATAGTCTGAACAACCACTATGAAGACAACAATATGCATTGTATTTAAAAAACAAACGGGGCTGGGGAGATAGCTCCGAGGCACAAGTGCCTGCTGGGCAAGTGCAAGGTCGTGAGTTCGAACCCTGGTCCCACAAATAAATAAATAAATAAATAAATAAATAAATAAATAAATAAATAAAATAAAAATAAAAATAAATAAAAAACAAATAAAGTTATGTTTACAGAGCAAAAAATTTTAAAAATTAAAAATTTATGGAAGAAATGTCAAAGTTATGACTCCCACTTGTCAAATTGTGTCGGCTTCCTTGTCTACTATCTCAAATAATTCTTCACCTAAAAATCCCACTGTCTGTTTGGCCAGTTCAAATACCATACTTTCTTTTTCTCTGGCTTGGCTAATTATCAATAATGATAGAAGAAACAGCATAGCTTATCAATAGTAAAATCTCAGGAGTAAAATTGTAATATTTAATGTAGAAAGCAAAACCAATATTGTTAGGCAAGTATGGATAAATCTGTGAGTGCATTCCCTAAATTCTCTGTTCCAGGCATGGGGTGTGGACAGGTCTCACCACCCCTACACGCCAATCTGGGTAGCAGCTATTGCTCATGGGGTACAGGTGTCAGCAATCCTGAAGAGTTTTGCTACTCTCAGACAATCCCACTTTTCACTCCATTTCACTAATAGACACCACTTTCTGCCATAATTATTATTTACATGTACACTACCTGTCCTAGATTGTGAATGCTCTGTTAGTTGATTTTCTTCTTTTTATTGCCAGAACTTTCAAAGTATCTAAAAAGTTACAAGCATTAATAAATGCCTGCTGAATTGAATTAAATCTAAAGGCAAAATCAACCACTCAAAAACAAGGACAAAGTGGAAAATGATTTGAAAGGGTACACAGCCTTTCAGGCATAAAAATATGTGACAACAAGATACAAGCATAGTCCTGTTAACCCCTGTGGATTGAGAAGCCTCAGTATCCCAACCAGCAAGAGCCCAGGTACAGAAGGAATATAGAACTTATTGCACAACTATGGAGCAGGAGACTGTGTCATGCCCTACATCCTTCATGGAGATGGAGAAGGGAGAGAGATTATCCTCAGGAAGTTTCCCAACCAGTGGTGAAAACACACAACTGGCAAAGGTAGGACGTGGTGGAAGGTCTCACCCAATACTGCTTGGCTAGAACTAAAGAGAGCCAATAACGACACAAAGTGAGGAGGGCAGTTGTGTGGTGGCAAGGGGGCACAAAGTTTAGAAGACCAAGCTTGAATTGAGTCCTTTCATCACCCCTCACAATCCTTAGCTTTGTTGTGGATATTTGTGTAACTGTAATAGTGAACACATATATGCACCTCTCAGGTGCACAAGTGGATCTGCAGCTGGATGTGTAGAGCTCATACATGCATAAAAATATGTGACCAGAGGGAGAGATTCTGAAGCCAGATGGCTAACACTGAGAGACAGAATGATATCAGACATAATTAATAGGGTGATTTCACTTGATTGTGCCAATTGGATTGGCTTAGAAGCTCCCTGAGGAATTTAGTGAAGCACACCTCTGGATATATCTGGCTGGAGACTGGAGGGGTGATCTTGGGGTCTCTATCTGGCACCTTTCCCTCTCTCTGTGGCTGCTCCCCTGCTCCACTTCTTGGCCACCATAAACTGAGAAGATCTGCTCTGCCTTCCACCATGATGCTCTTGCCTTGAAGCCACCCCCCATGGACTGAATTCCCTGAAACTATGAGTGCAATCAATCCGTTCTATCTTTAAACTGTAGTCATTTGATATTATGTTTCAGTGAAGGGAAAGTTGACTAACACAGCATGTAACTACTTAATGTCTGTACTTACTATTTTTTAAAAAATTTTGAACAGATTTTAAAAATAACAAAAAGCGTTCAAAATGGTACATGATTTTGGAAGACAATATGATAAGAATTCAACAGTGGTCATGATTTTGCATATTGTCATCTTCAAATGATGAATAAAGTGATGGTAATAAAGCCCTCTCTGGATTATTGTGAGTTAAATCTTATGAAAGAGGGCTTGATGGATGTGTTCACTCAGTTATGTCTGGGGTGCTTTCAAAGACTATGCAAGGCCCAAGGGCTGGAATGATTCCTTATACTCATGTTTACCTCTCAGAGCAGCAGGCAATTAGAGGAATTCAGTTAAAATATCTGGTACTTAAGAGAAACAGGAGAGCACTTCAAATATGCAGATAAATTCCATCTTGCTCAGGGGAGTTGGACCTGCCTTAGTCCTACACCTTTGATCTTTATTATTTCTATGTAAAACCACATTGCATTTCACAGCACCCTGACTTCTCCCGGTTCTGCCTTTGTTCACCTACACCACCCCCTCTTTGCTGTCTGAGCTTAGCCACTGTTTCCCTGAAACCCATAGTGGTCTCTGCTGCCTTCTACAGCTCATTTCAGTGCTGTTTCACTATGCACAAGCATCCCCTCCCCATTTCTAGACCATCAAGTCACGGAAATTAATCAACAATCTCCCCATCTCTATCCTGCTCAGAGAATACTGTGCTCTGCAAAACATGTGCTTAGTGAGGCTACAGCTGAAGGCCACATCCTGCTCTCACACTTGGCTTCCACATTGCTTAGTGGTTGGTTCTTGCACTCCACAGTGCTGATTCTTCCATGGAGCCAGGTGCTATGCACATAAAACCCGCTGTGCTGCCCATGGGTTCTGCAGTACCTCCAGCTTCAGCCTGTTCCTCCACCTTTTTGCTGAACCTTTTTCCTTCCCTGCACCTGTCTCTTCCTTCCCCTCACTTTTCTCACTGAGCCAAAGAAGGCCCACGCAAACCAGCGAAGCCTGGAGCTGGGAACTCTGTTCATGAAAACAGAATTATGTGAACATTGGACATAAAGTCACAGAGGTGATATGCAGTTCTTGGGCCTCATAGTTGATTGTAGGGGAGAATAGGACAGAGAAAGGTAACTGGTGTACATGACAAACAAGAATAAACTTGACTCCTGCTCATGGCAAACCCTCGAAATCCAGCCACAACAAAGGGAGCTTATTTTCATAGACAAAGGAAGTGGGTTACAGGAGCTGAGAAGCACAACCAGCTGTTCCTGGCCCACAAGACCTCTCTGCAGAAGTGACAGCTTCTGGGTGAACTCATAGGGAAGACAGCTTCTTATATAACTTCTACAGGCTTATCCACCCTTTTTTGTCTTTTATCAAAAGAGAGCATAAAGTAGTATTAAAACAAAAATTACAAATGATACAGAATTTCACTTAACCAAGTAATGAAAATTTCACAATATTTGTTGTAATACAGACAATACTGGTTGTCTTCCAGCTACTTATGGATATTATCAGATATATGCATGTAAAATTGGAAGAAGAAAGAAAAAAAGAAGTGTATAAGAAATTAAGAAGAGAAAAAGCAGAAACAATAGAAAAATAGGAGACAAACAAATTAAGTATTATCTGCTCCTTTTCATAAGCCAGCAGAAATGCACAGTACAGCTGTCCAAACCACCCTGCTTACATTCATAGATGTATCTTTTTCTCCACTCCCTCTCCTGTTTCCTTACTCAGTAACTCTTTCCTTTTAAATAAGTTAATTAATTTCCTCTTCCAAGTTTCTCTTATAGCATTCAGATTCCATTTTCCCTTCCATGTTCTCACACTAAGATTATAACATGAATTTTGTACATGTGGGTCTGACTTATTTCACTTAAGAATATGTTCTCCACTTGCATCCACTTACTGGCTAAAGACTCAAATTTAACCTGTTTTACAGCTGAATAGTGCTCCATTGTGCAAAAGCTCCTGCGCAGGAAGAACCAACATTGTGAAAATTGTCATATTCCTGAAATTGTTATACATATTGCATGCTCCTTACTAAAATGTCATTAGTATACCTCACAGACCTAGAGAAAAGTTTAAACAAATTCATTTGGAGCCAGAAGAAGCACAGAAGATCAAAATCAATCCTAGGAAACAAAGGAAAGGCAGGAGGTCCCACAATCCCTCACCTAAAATTATTGCGATGAAAATTATTGTGTAAAGACATTGTTATAAAATCAGTAGGTACTGGCATACAGACAGACCTGAGGATGAGTGGAACAGACTAGAAGATGCAGACATAACGGAAAACATACTCAGCCACCTTATCTTTCATAAAGAGGCCGAACATGCGCGTGAGAAAAAAGCTTCTTTAATAAATGGTGCTGGAAAAACTGACTTTGCACATGATGAAAGCTAAAGGTGGATCCACGCCTATCACTATGCACAAAACTGCAGTCAAAATGGATCAAAGGTTTGAATATTAAATCAGAAACACTAAATATTCTGGAGGAAAATGTAGGTAGCTGTAGGGGCACATAGAACGTTCATGAACAAAAACCAAGCTGCATAGAAAATACTTCAAAGAATCAACAACTGAGATTGCATCCTTTTAAAAAGTTTCTGCACTTGAAGTGAACCTCCTACAGAGTAAAAAGAAAACCCACACACTTGGAAAAAATTATAGCTGAATATCCCTCTATCAAAGGCATTCTTTCTAGAACATATAAAGAATTGTTAAAAATCAGGCCTCCAAAATTCAAAGACCTAATCCAAAAATGGACACCTGAGGTGAATACACACCTCTCAGATTAAGAAATGCAAATGTCAAGTAAATATATGAAAAAAATGTTCAACATCATTGGTCATTCAAGTAACGCAAAGTAAAACAACCCTGAGATTTCATCTCACCCTAGAAAGAATGGCTGACATCATGAAGTCAGCCAATAGCAAGTGCTAGAGGGGCTATGGAGAAAAAGGAACCCTCCTCCACTGCTGGTGGGAGTGCAGACTGGTGCAACCACTATGGAAATCAGTGTAGAGTTTCCTTAAAATGCTAGGATTAGAGATCTCATTCAAGCCAGCTATTCCCCTCCTGGGTATTTTTTCAGAAGAACTGAAGACCTTGTACCATAGCAATGTATATGCACCAATGTTTATAGCAGCACAATTTCCCATAGCTAAATCCTGGAAACAACCCAGGTGCCCATCAACTGAATAATGGTTATTTAACCTTTTAAAAATGTGTCTTTTCATTTGTACCATGGGAATCCTAATATACAGCTCACTTTGTTGTGAAATTTGCTAAGGCAATACAAAAGGCTGTACAATTTTAATTTTATACAACATGATGTAAACATCATGTATCATGTACACATGTCATCCTACATACATATGATTTGCCTGAACATTTATGTTCATATATACATGTGTATATATGTCTGTGTGTATATATGAAGATTAGTTTCCTGATTCTAAGTGGAAATATTCTCATTCTGTCTCAGACCTTGTTTTTGGTTTACAAATTGCTGTAAAGGAGATAATGTTTGCTTTCGCACACATGGGGTGGTGGTAGTTTTTTCTTACATAATATTGCCAATAAGCATGAAATTCTGTGCAATGCTTTGTGATTATGTTAGCTTCTATTGTAATCCGGATGTCATACTTGGCTTTTTTTATTTTAAGAAATAATTTTAATCTCTGAAGTTAAGAAAATATGCAGTGCCTGTTAGAATCATGTCTACAGTATACACCAATATTGAAAGCTTTTTGCATTGCCCAGGTGATTTTGGCATAGGTGAATTCAATATTAAACCCACAATAAGATAGGATGACCAGAATTTGTTTTCGTGGTAGTGTTACATTTTGTTTGCAGTCATATATAACTTAATAGCAATCAAATTTGGGGAAATATAAAAGAAGGAAAAGCAGGACTAAAAATGAGAAGGGCTTTTCTTAAAGGATGAAAGGTTCTGTTAATAAGCCAGATTCATTGCACCCTGAATCCACTTCTCCAGAATGGGTGGAAGATATTTAGGATGTACACTCACGGTTGCAGATCAATGCTGGCTAAGTGCGGAAGGTTTTCTTCATCTTGCTCTTGAGCCCCTCAGCTCATCCTGACCTCAAAATAAACCCTTTTAAATTGTAAAGGATTCCAGCGCAGCACTTCTGACCAAACCTGTACAATGACAACATGATTAAATCATTGATCTGGCTGAATGACTTCAGGCCATTAAGAAAGGAACTAGTATTGAATGAAATCAGCAAAACCCTTTAATTACTGATTAAAGATATGAGCAAGTGACAAGCTACACTTCTAGCCTCATGCTTCCTCATTCCATTTCCTTGCAATTGCTAGGGTTTGCTTTCAGGCCTGTATGTTACAAGATTGTTGTAGTCCTTTAGTTTTATAATCATCCTAGGTACATTTAGAAACACACTTATAATTTTGCATATTATATGAGTAATGCAATATATGGAGAAAAGGAAAATGAATACTTCCAAAAATACATAAATCAAAGTGAAGTTTAAATGGGCCATAATAAAATTTAAAAAACAAAATTGTACCTAAGAAAGTGGAATTGTAAGTGATTTTTGTGTTCTCTTCCTACGTTTTTGGTTCTTGCCTTCCATAATGAAGACGTATCATTTTTATGATTTGAAAATAAGTAAAACTTAGTATATTTTTTCACTGATAACGTTTCTACCTTTCTCCCCCATGCAGGAATTCCTCAGGGATTACTCTTTTCTCAACAGCATAAAGGAATGAATTCTTCTTTAGCCGTTGACAAATGCCACATCTCATTAGAGGCAAAATAATGTACCATTACAGATAATTTGCGGCCAGGTTAGAAGATATTTCAAAAGAGTAAGAAATCTGTACTCTGTCCAAATTTCCAGTAAGCATTCACTGTTTTCTCCTCCATGGCAATAATATACTTAAAGTTAAGCCAAGTAACCAACACCTACTGGTTGTGTAGTAATTACACCCTGTGTTGTCCAATGGGGTAAAAATATTTCTTGTATTGTTTTGCTTCGCCAGAAGGGCCTTTGATAATGGGCTTAGCAATAGTAACTTCAGTTTTGTATACAAGCAGACCCATGTGCAGGCCAAAAGACCACTGAGGACACAGCTACTATTTCATAGGTCGTACATAGTGGCAGCATAAGTGGCACTGTCCAAGCTGGTATTTAACTCATGTCAGCGTTTATTTTTTCAGTGTACAATTCCTCATGCTGTAACTATTGCAAGATCTTTAAGAGGAAAGTATGCCTTCCCTGCTCCTCAGAACTATACTGCACTACACAGTCCTATATTTCTCTTTTCCTGGAAGGAGCTCTAAAGATGTTCTTTAGCGCCACATGCTTCCATTACTCTAGAACCAAGAGTTGTGGAAATTCCTTCATTTTTATATGTAGATTCTGAGTGTCCCTGTGTAGCAGGCCTGCTTAAGAAGAAAGTAGACTCTTGAGTGTCATGTGATAGCTTCGTTGGCAGGTAAATATTCACAGTGATATACACTGTGATTGAAAAAATCATGGGAATGAATAATTTTTAAAAATTGTACAATGAGACATATAGTCACAGATCCCTTTGCAAATATTGCCACTAGTTTGAGCACACTTATGCCATTACCCCTTCTACTTTAAGAAAATAATCTTTTATTTATTTGGCACAGGGTCTTGATATGCAGCTCGGACTCATAACAATCCTCTTGTCCAACCTCCCCAGCTCTGATATATGGGTGTGCATCACCACCATTGCTTTGGAACCAGGGATTGAACCTGGGTCCTGGTGCTTCCGGGCAGGTTCTTAGACCACTGAGCTATCTCCCAGAAGCACCCTTTTACTTTCTGCAGAAGCTCTAAAGGCTTCTTTCTTGAGTGTCTTTAATTGTGCTATCCTGGCTGCCTCTGGATGCCAAGTGGACTCAAAACATCTCTCCTGATCATTTTGACCTTAGGAAAAGCCAGAAGTTACATGGTGCCAGATCTAGTGATTAAGGTAGATAAGGACACAGTGTTATGTTTTTATGTCCTCCTACTGCATTGGAAGGTGCTTGGCAGCAGCAGTCATTATTATATTTTTTTAGCATATCTGGTTATAAACCCTCAGGAAAGAGGACTCCAGTGCAGCTGCAAAAAGTGGCAGGGATGGCAGAGAGAGGGCTGGCAAGATAGCTTAGTGGACTAAGCACCTGATTTAGCAAGGACAAGGACTGGGGTTTGATCTCTGGCACCACATACTGTGTCAGCCCTGACTTCAGGCGCACTGAGCTGGCCACCGAGTCTAGTGGTGGTGATGCATGCCTGTAATCCCAGCGCTGAAGACAGGAGGGTCGCTATGGGTCTGAGCTGTGTAGTGAGACCCTGTACCAAATACATAAATAAATGAACAAAAAACAATAGCTGAGAAATAGGAATAAACACATTCCTTCCACTTCTTCCTTTCGAAAACATATTTTTAATGGAAAGCTGTGTTCACACATAAGAGTTGATATGTAATGAAATATTGTTGTTACTTTGAAGTGAATTATTAATTTAGAATTCTTTCTTCTAATTTTTGATTATTATAGACATAATCCTCATAAGTGAAATCCTTGTGCTACCCTTAATCATTTTGAAAAGGACAAACAGGTCATCAAAAAAAAAGTATTTGGAGATAAATCATTCCAAATTTCCCAAGTGTGGAGTACGAACATGAGGAGATACATTTTACTGGGGGAAACAATCAGAAATATCTGAAGCTTCAGGCACCAAGCAGAAATGCTTTCTTAATTATAGTGGACACAGAATACAGCACTGATTATGATTAGAAAGACAGAAGCCAAGAAGGCCAATTAGGAGCCCAGATAACATAAGGCTCTTCCAGTAGAATCTTAGAATAGAAAATAAATGAGTAGTATCTCAGAATGCTCAAGAATAGGACTTGGTGGCTGATTAGATATGACAGGCAGGACTATAAAACACTGAGACTGCTGGGGTACAGACTTGGAAGAAAAAGAAGTGGCATTTGACCCTGGGGTTCGTGCAGAGGCAGGTAGATGGTGGATCTGTGTTTACAGACAGTCCATGAGGTGGTTGGGCATGGTGAAGGGGATTTGTCCTATATGCATGGAAAGGCTGGAATCCAACTTAAAGGAGACATCAGGATTGGTGGTAAATGGTCAATCACAGCAAGATTAAGCATTAAAACGTCTAGAGAAAGGAAGATGACAACAAAGAAAAGAGGGCCATGGACATGAGAAGTGCCATCTGTTCAAGGCGAACAGGAAGAAAGAACCAAAAGAGGTGGGCCATAGGGAAGAGTACTATGTGAAAGATGTTGGGGCCAAGCCTGTAGCCCTATAGGGAACTTTTCATAGTGCCACTCAGAAGTTGCTAAGTATATTGCAGATATGTTTCCTTTTCCCTTTCTTGGGCATAAAAACAGTATACTGACTCTACAACTGAGTTATTTGTAGCTGGTCTCAACTCCTGTGTTTCCTTTCTGTTTTATGTTTTTCATTGTTCGTGGGCTTCAGAAAACTTCAGACCCAACATAGGATTCACGCAACTCAAACCCAGGGTATTCATTTCCAGTTGCCATTGGAAAAGGCAAGGAAGGAGCCTGCTTCACATCTGAAAAGCTCTGACAGGAGCCTTTCCTCAGTAACCAGCTGTGTCCAGGAGACTCCGTGGAGAATCTGCTTCCTTGAAGCCACCGAGTTCACTGGCTTTGAGTGCCCCACCAGCTGCACCATCAAAGGCTGGCATTGCCATCACTCCTTAAAGGATGTGATTCAATTCAGCTCATGGCTCAGGGGCATGCAGTGCAGGGCCAGCTGGCTTCAAAGCACAAATGGAGTGGCAGAAGGACATGCGGAGCACAGCTGCTCAAACCAGCGCAGCCAGGAAGCAGAGCCAGGAAGGAGAAGCCCAGGGAGGCAGCTGGACTCGCCCGTGTCACACATGCAATGACAGCCTCTTCTGCCCAGGCCTCCAGAAAGCACAGCCAGCTATTGAACCCACTAATGAGAGGAGCAGAGCAGCACTTCTGAACCCACGAGGCTGCCCCTGTGGGGGCGTGTCGCAACCTAAACCATAGCATTGCTCTTCTCTTCCCCTTGCCTGCAATCTACCTACATTGAGGGCTGGTGCTCAGCAGTCCTAGATCCATTCGCCAGGTCACACAAGATCATGTGTTCCAGAGAGTGATATGGGCATCCTTTGGAGGACAATTGCACTGTTCACCATGCTTACCCATGCTTCACTGGCTGTTAAATGCAAAATAAGAGGGAAATACACCAGTACCACAGTCCATTTATTTCTTTTTTAATTTTAATTTTTTTTTTTTTGTATTTTTTAGGGAAGGTCTACAGGTGTTCAGGGTCTCATCAGACTTGTAGTGACCTGCCTATTTACAGCTTCTCAAGAGCTGGGGTTACAGGCATGTGCTGGCACGCCCAGCCTAAAATGACACCTCAGTGTGCCCTGGGGTGGGGCCAGCAACCACAGTCCTTTTAAAACCTTTGTTGTTGTTGTTGTTGTTGTTGTTGTTGTTTCTTCAGAGCTAAGGATGCAACCCAGTGCTCTGAATATGCTAACTAGGCAAGTGGTGTAACACTGGGCTACATCCCTATAAATCCAAATTGTTCTTCCTTTCTAAACTGAACAAAAACTCAGTGTGTCTAGGGCCTGTTCCTTGGGAAGAAGTCTCGAGAATAATAAAACTAACACATAAAATGTAATTTCCTACTTACATTAATCAAAAAAAAACCAACCATCCGTACATAAATTCTCTGACCAAACATGGTCACTGCAAGAAAAAAAATTCTGGAAAACTATTGATCCCTTCCAATGTAGAAAGAAATTGACCTTTCTGTGATGTGTGCTCTGTGATACTGCACTATAGAATACTGTTTTTAAATAAAACATAAACAATTTTGTTGGCATGGATTTATAGCTTGCTTTCTTTAGTACATGGTTTATAGTTCACCAAAGGATGGGTGACGAACCCAGTGCTTAATTTCTATACTGGTTTTTATGTGTTAGTAATATTTCACTGCTGAAGAAAATACAATTTAGATTTCAGAAATCTGTAATTTTCCTAGTGCATTATATCCATGAAAATATTAAAAATAGAGCTTTGGAGGACAGCCTACTCAGGACCCCCTTCCTGTCCTTCTCTCACACAGGAGCTTTCTTTCCCCCAGTAAATCTATTCTGCTCATTAAAAAAAAGAGTAAAGTCTCAACTCCAGAGAGCTTTCTCTTTCCTCTATGCCATTTTGTTATTAAAATAGATTATCTGAAGTGAATAATGAAAGAATAACATCGGATCTGTGGATGTCTTGTTTTATGCTGACACTGCAGAGGCTGCCAGACATGGAGCTGAGTCTCTTCACCGGAAGTCCTCAGCCCTGATTTCCCAACACTCCGTGATCCAGGGCATCGTGACAGCTGGGGTGAGGAGCTGCTCATTCAAGATGGAGCATTAAAGATGGAGGATGTGATCAGAGGCTGAGCAGAACTCACTCTCCTCTGTGCTCCATCCACCTTTCGGATGAAATTCTGCCAGGAGAACGCTGACACGCACTTGCAAAAGCCAGTACTGGGGCACGTTTGCACCCTGCTCTGCTGTGGGCAGCATTTAAGCCTGGGTGGAAAAGGACACGCCTTGTGCTGCTGGCTTCCTGAAGCTCTGTTGGGGCGCTTGGCTTGTGTCACTGCAGCCATCAGGTGAGATTGCACTTATGCATGGTACTCATTCTGTCGGACACTTGAAAGGATGTGCATGAAAGAGGAGAAGCCACAGAGCAACAGGAAAAAACAAACAAGAAAAAGTTCAGTAAATAACATCATGAATAAATCATGGACCAGGCTAATTCTTCAACTATAAATCTAGTCGAGTGTTCATGTTTTATGACTCTCCCTTCTTGCTTCATTCTTTTCCTCCTGCTTTTTTTCATTTTCCTTCCTTCCTTCCTTCCTTCCTTTCTTGTCTTTCCTTCCTTTTCCTTCTTTTTCCCTCCCTCCTTAGCTTTCATTCTTTCCTTTTATAGGAGTATTACAAATTGAACCAAGGACTCCACACTGAGCCTCCATATGAGCTGTTTACCATAACTTTATTTTTACTTTATTTTGAGACAGGGTCTTCCTAAACTGTCCTACTTGGGCTTGAACTTGTGACCCTCCTGCATTAGCTTCTCAGAAGACTGATCTCAGAATGCTCCACTATCTCCAACTCTTTATTTTTTTTAATATGGCCAACACAGCTGTACAGGGCTGAAACAGATCCTCAGGCTCCATCCTGCTCAGTTACAAAGTAGAAACCTAGACACTTCTGTGAAGGCAGGGCATTGCAACCTAAGAACAGAACAAAAAGAACTCACTGGCTAAGATTCTTTTACCACAAAGGTTAAGAGCAGCAGAAATGCCTGAGATGTTTTCACAACAAAAGATTATAACTGTGACTGCAGATTTACCACAAATAAATTTAATCTTGTGGCACACTAATTTATTTCTATGTTCCATGAAACAAAGTCAAGTGGCACATGCATTAGCACACATGAAAGCACAGAGTAAACACTTCAGGCTGTGAAGTCTCTGTCACAATTACTGCTGCTAAAGCTCAAAATCATTTATGAGTGATATGTAAATGAGTGAGCATGGTTATGTTTTAATAAAACTTTATTGACAAAACTGGATGTTGGTTTATGCTTGGTCTATGGATTGAAATTTGCTAAATAATGGTTCATCATTGGAGTGACACAGTCACTTTACCTTTTATAAAATTTAAAGTACAAGAACAAGTGCCAAATAAAAACCCTGGAGCTTTGTTCCAAGCAAGGGGCTGCATGCAGTGAGATTCTCTGAGTTTTTTTTTTTCTTTTTCAGTAAGAAATCTAGGATGAAAGTGTTATCTAACCTTCTGCATAGATCTCCAAATCATGAACTATAAGTGGCAGATTCTCCCATGAATTTATGTTGCCCTCCGTTTTAGGATACTTCCAACATCCAGATGCTTTACTGGTTCATCCTCTGAAATGCCTCTGGTATCTACTTCCTTCCAGCTCTAGTATTGACACTCTGCTTCAAATCACCACATAGATGAGACACCCCTAACTGATACACCCAATTTTCCTCCAAAAGCTTTATTACCCAGAAAGTGGAGTCTCTTTTCAAAAAGGCCATCAAGTGATATTACACTTCCATTCCACAAAGACTTCCTGCACTTAAAATAATCTATCCGGGAATTAATCACCTTTCTGGCATGTCTGCTTTTTCCTATCAATAAGTAGATTAAGAAAGGGAGGTGACGCCCCTAAATAAAATGAGAGGGAACAATATAAGATTGAGGCTCAGAAATCGCCCTTTGAAGCAGTCACTTAAGTTGAAAATTCAGTTTGTATATGAAAGTGCACATCAGCAGAGTGATCAGACAGAGGAGAACAGCCAGACAAATGTGCTAATCGGCAAAGATGACAGCCATGATGTCTTCCTTTTTGTAGATGAAAGCTGTGTGTGTGTGTGTGTGTGTGATGTTTATTCATGAAAAATAACCTGTTTTCACTCTCCTGAGTACTCTGTCTGTGAGCAACCTTCCTATGCTGACTGTGAAGAGCTGTGAGCCTTCATGTAACCTGTCCAGAGCACAGTACTTCCCATAAATCCTTCCAGGTCACTGGAATTGAAGGCTATGCCTCCCCCAAGCCTGTGCCTTCTACATGGAGATTGGTGGATGAGCACTGAAAAACACACATGTGAATAAAAATTAGCTTCTCTACCTATCCCAGGTCAGACAGATAAGCATAGCAAATCCTCATGTTGTGCCATTAAACTTCTGGGGCACTTTTAAATATAAAAGATAATTAAAAATAGGTAATAATGTCATAGCCTATCACTGTGGACTTTTCTGGGTGTGATCAAACTATATGGATAATATTTAAGGGTCGGCCAAATAGCTCAGTGGATTAAAGCACCTGCAAGCAGGCACAGGGACTGGGGGCTCGATCCCCAGGGCTGCTGTGCCAGCCTTGCCCTGGATGCTGTGAAAGGTCAGCTGAGACTGGGTGTGGCCATGTGCACCTGTAATCCCAGCTCTTGGGAGACTATAAATAGATGGATCACTATGACTCTGGTCTAGTAGTGAGAGCCTGAACACCATTAAGATTTGCTTGGTGCGAATAGTTTTCTTGCGGCAAAGCTGAAGTAAGCAATGTAGAGCAAATGCTTGATTAAGGAACAGCCTGTGATTGTCTGCATCAGTACTTAAATTTCCCGAGAAGTTAACGTTATGCCTAAGATAAAGTATAGAGACGCTGTAGCGCACGGTGTGATGATGTAAGTACGTATCTGTAACAGTTTGAAAACTGAGCTTCATTATTTAATTATGAGGTCAAAGTTTCCAATCTTAGATTCTGATGAAATGTATCAGAAGCTATTACACATTTCGTAAAGAAACAGAATTTATTTGTCAATACATCTTAGCACACGCTTTGGAATTGGATGCACAGAATACGCTAGAGCCATCTGGTACCTTTTAAAAGTCACTGTATAAACTAAGGCATTTGTCAGATATACTTAGTGAAGCAAGGGGTCCTATTGTGGGCTCTGGCCTAACCATGCCACTCAGAAGTCACATGCTGGAAGTTTAATCCCCAACAATGACAGTGTTGTTGGAAAGAGGCATTTGGGAGGTGTGTCTAACTCTTGAGAACTACAACCTCATGAGTAGATTAATAGCCTTAAAAGGAATTGATGCAGGTTTTTACCTGCTATGACCTTCTGATTTATTCTATGTCAGAATGCAGTACCATGACTTTGGAGCTGGAGCCTCCAAAACTGTAAGAAATAACTTTTTATTCTGTACAAATTATACAGTCTCAGGTATTTTATTATAGCAACACAAAAGTGACTAAAATAAATACATAAGAGATGCTTCTGTATATGAGACTCTTTTCTTGTTATAAAGATATGGCTGTTAAAAACAAGCAGTGTTAATAGCACATAGGAAAAAATCTAAAAATAGATGCACCGACATATTCAAATACTTGCTAAGCACTTTTATCATAACAAAGACACAGACATTTTCCTAGGAAACTTTAAAATATCTGAGAGGCAGTATGCATGTATTCTCTTTCCTGTTATTAAATTACTTGTTGGCTTTCAAAGGTATCAAGTGATTAAAGATTTAAGATGTTCGTTTGAAAAGAAGAGCCTATTCTGTAAAACTAAAGCACTGTGGAGACAAGAAATTCACAAGATCTTAGGAATGACTTATAACACGGAGAGAAAAGAGGAATATAAAAAATGAATAAAGTTTTATGAAATATATTAGTGTATTTTTTATGACAAGCTTTGATCAGAAAAGTGCCTACCTTTATTTGGCAACTAGCACGAAAAGCTTTCACCAGCCTTGTAGTGGATACTGGTTATTTAAGGTCCAGAAAAAAAATATGTCCTTCTCTCAGCTTCGTGGGTGAGGAAGTTAAGGTTCTCAAATGCCAAGTCACTTGCTTAAGGAAAGACATGGTCCAGCGGCTTTCAGAAATGGGACCCATGCTTGTGTTCCCCGATCTCACTGTGTGTTCATCTTTCCACAGCAACTCAATGCAAGTCGGAATCTTTTAGCATCTCCAGCACCATTATAATACTTCCTCCATAAAAGCTAATGGCTAGAGTAAAAGTCTACATTCAAATGCCTTGGGTGAGTGAATAATTCCAGAACAGATGGAAGAGGTGAAGTCTGTCACATCCCATCACATCCTTCTTCATTCTCTCTGCCAACACAAACAATGTAGTGAAAGGGTAGCAGCAGTAAAGCCTCCCTCAGCATCAGAATAGACAAGAGGAGTGACAGGAGATGGTTTATGGCCATGAGATCTGGGCAGGGCCAGCTGTCCAGGGCAATGGGAAACACTGGACTGGGCACTTTTTCTCAATAGCTTCCTGCTCTCCATTAGCTCCTGCTCTGGGTTGCGTTTTCTTGTTCATTAAGTTTACATCCTTCCCTCTGTGGATCTGGAGAAGTGTGATCTAGCTGGGCCCAGGCAGATTTTGCAGCTCAGTTTGTGGTTCTAGTTAAAACTGCTAAGTGTACTGATGGTGGCAGGGGCCCTGTCAGCTCAAGATTCCCTCAATAGTTCAGTTCACTCAGAAAACAAGTAGTCACCTGACACGTTTCCTTTAGGTCCGTTGCTTGAGGCAGCAAACATCACATTCTTTGGCAGATGTAACTCTCATATCTCACTTGTTTCGTTGCCTGTCTGTCCCCAGTACCTCTGTCTCAACCAGATAGTGGCTAATTGGAATTAGCAGGCTTTGATTTAGAAAGCTGTACCCTTCACATGACACGAAGGTCCTTTCCTGTGTTTTTCTTTTCCCATTTCTGTCTTAGAATAAAAATGTTAACTTCTGAGGTCCCAAACGTCTGTGATTCTATTTTTAATTTTCTGTTTGCAAGGAAGTTATTTTTTGCCTGAGCTTTAAAAGTTATTGTTCTGGTAAGAATGTACCAAGTGTTTCCCTCCATAACCTATAGACTCAGTGGACTCATGATTTAACTTCCAAGTGCCATATACAGTATTATTATTAAATATTTTGCTACTACATGATATGGTTCTCTCTCTCTTCCTCTCCCCCTCTCTCCCTTTTCCCTCCTTCCCTCCCTCTCTTTCTCTCCCCCTCTCTCTCATTCTCTCTCTGTCTCATGGGTTCTTTTATTAACTCTTTTTTACTGGCTATACAAATAAACCAGTTCCATTTTGGAAGATTCATACCTGCACCTGAAAGAACCCATTGCCTCCTTACCCTGTGTTCCTCACTATTTTCATTGGGCAGGGGGATAATGCAGACCTTTTGCCCATACTCATCCTCCTGTTACCCACTCTTACATCCTTACTCTCCTTTTATTCCTTTGCTTTTTCTAGTAATAGTCTTCCTTCTAATTTTTTTTTTTTTTTTAACCATCCTTTTCGGATTTCACATACTAGGGAGAATACGCATACCGGATTTTCTGGACCTGCCTACTTTCACTCCACACAATGATCTCCAAATCCATCCATGGCAGAATCCATTCCTCAATGTCTACTTTCTACCCATGAAACCAAGTACACCTGTCTTACGCTGTTCCTATGGCAACAGCTTCCACCTGTTGCTTCTTTCTTCACTAAACCAGTTGCCCACCAGAGGAGGCCTGCATGCTAGAAACCCCCCAACCACACTCCACCTCCAGGTGAGGGGAACCCTGAGGTACAAACTTGGATCATTACTTGGATAATAACTACCCCCCCAAGCATAACTTTGACAGAGACTAAAGCAGATGACCTGGGGATCCTGTCCCCTACTTCCAAGCCTGGGAGGTTGGTCTGTCTTAACAGGAGTCCAAGCAGCCCACGCTGGACCTGCTTCAGTTTCACTCAGGGATCCCACCACTGAGGAAGCTCCGGATCTTCCGCTCACCAGTTGGTATTTCAACTTGCTACAGGAAGACATGATCTCTCCAGTGTCCTGTTTGTCTGCTTTCCCCTGTCTCCCTACTATCTGCTGGTGCAGCTGGATTTATTTCTATTTACTCTGTGCAGGTCACTGTTTGAGGGTGTTTCCATTTTAAATATTAAATTAGATACAGCTTGCCAATGTTGTGAACCGGTTGCCATCTTGTTCTGATGAAGCAATCCAACCTTAAGTCTGGCTTAAGTCTTTACAGTTACAGCAACCCTATTTCCAAAGAGAATTATATTCTGAGGGTCTGGATGTTGGACCTTCGACATATCTTCTTGGAGAACACAATCCAGACCTGGCCCTTTCTGCCATCCTCTATGATACTTTCGCTCTTACAATCTTTGTTCTTGATCTTTTTCTCCACATTCAGAGATGCTTCTCTCCTCTACTTTCTAAACACTCTGTGATGCTTTTATTCTGGTGATCAGTTGTTTAATTTCTGACAGCTCTTTTACAATATTGAACTGTTGCCTTCCTGGATGTATTCCTACAAAACTGTTCCAATATGCAATTTTTTAAAAAAAGAATATAAAAATATATTCAAAGAAAAACTTAGAAGTAATATAGAATTTCACTAAACAAAATAATAGGAGTTCAACAGTATTTATTATATTGTACAACGTTGTCTTCAAATGAGTGGTTTAGGTTACCAGAAACATGAATAAAAAAATTGGCTTTAAAAAGTTATAATAAATTTTAAAAGGAAACAATGTTTAAGCACTAACCACTCATTTCAATAAAGTAGCAGAAATCAACAGTACAAATATGTAAGCTGTCCTGTATGTATGCATAAGCATGTCATTTTGCCTTCCTTCCTTCTTTGTTTTGTCCTTTTCCTCAACCCAATTGTTCCTTCCCTTCAGACAGATTCTTTCCCTTTCACGGAATTTATTGCATCACTTTGATTTTATTTATTCTTTCAGATTACTACACTAGTAAGACACTATGATATTTTCACATTCAGCAGTACCATCTCTATTTTCATCCATTTACTGATAAGAGCCTCAAATTTATCCTCTTTATAGCAGAATAATATTCAGTTATGTAAAATACCACACATTCTTTATCCATTCCTCCGTTAATGAGCATTTCGGTTGTTTCTAAGATTTAGCTATGACAATCTGCACTGCTGGAAACATGGGTGCACATATATTGCTGTGGTGTGAGGTTTTCAATTCTGGAAAAACACCCAGGAGGGGAATCGCTAGGTTGAGTAGGACCTCTAAGTCCAGCTTTTTGAGGAATCTCCACACTGATTTCTATAATGGTTGTAGCAGTCTACATTCTCACAAACAGTGGGAAATAGTTGTTTATTTTTTCCCCCCACAGCCCCTCCAACAGTTGTTCTTGGTTGAACTCTTGATGATAGCCATTCTTTCTAGGTAGAGATGGAATCTCTGTGTTGTTTAATTTATTGAAAACAGTGCCAAATTTGCCTCTGAATTATTTATCTTTTATACCTCTTCACTTTTTGAAGATCTCAAGTCTTGGGTGATCAACAGTGACTTTTTCATTTCATTCCAAGACTGTGGAAAGGTGTTACTGATAAAATCACGTGGAACAAGTTAGCTATCAAAGCTGTATTTTTCATGCAGTTATCTGGCTTTCCCACCTTTGGCCCCTTTCTTTATTGGGAATTTTCCAAAGTGCTATCATTAGAGAGACGCTTTGAATGTTGAAAATATAGCAAGCTTCCTAACATCTTAGATGGGAGGATTCTATCTGCAATAATTACTGTCTGGTTTTGAGGATTTTGAAAAAAATGATGTTGATAGCATATAGTGAAAGTATATATTGAAATATCACACTATGCATCATAAAAATATACATTTACTGCATGTTTGCCAAATTTTTAAATATTTAAGAAAATGGTTATATTAATTATCTTAATTTAATCATGATGCCTTTTTACTTTTTATTTTTAAAAGAGAATAAAACTAATAAAACACCATTTAAAATGATGCAAAATTTCACAAAACTACAGGAATTCAACAATGGTTGTTGTATTACATATTATCTTCAAATTAGTTGTTCAAGTACTAGATATCATCGCACTTTTTAAAAACATATCCAATTACCACACTCTATCCCACTGACAGCTAGCAGAGAGGTTAACTTGAAATTGAATTAACAATCCTAGCATATGAGTAAATTATATTTCTGAGCACATCTGGGTGGGTCATGGAGGTGTGACGTTGAATGCTGCACCTGGTCTGAGGCTCCCCCACCTCTGGTGCTGTTTCTCTAATCTATTTCCTGGTCACCACATGCTGAGTAGCTTCGCTTCTCCACATCCTACTGCTACCATGATCCCTTGCCTTGGAGCAGCTGGCCAAAGATGGAGTGACCTGAAAGCGTGAGCTAAAGTCAACCTCTCTCACTTTATTTATTTTTTTTTCTTGTTTCAGAACTTTTGTTTGTTTGTTTATTTATTTATTTTTGTGGCCGGCTCAGCCTGCCCTGAGGGCAGGGCTGGCACAGCATGTGGTGTTGGGAATCAAACCACAGTCCCTGTAGCCCCCTAAGGTTTCCTAAGCAGGCGCTTTAGACCACTGAGCCATCCTGCCAGGGGGCCCTCTCTCACTTTAATGAGAGGGTGTGAGCTATTCGGTCTTCATGACCAGAAAAATGATTAATAAGACATCCATGCAAATGTATACTCACTATCATTTTTAAAATACTTCTAAAATAATTCTGAGTAAATGTAGAGTTTACTCAGTTAAGATATAGAATTCAATTTACACACCAATATCCTTCATTTAATCCATGTGAAAACATTAAGATCTTATATCTTTAAATTCCATTACTCAAGCAATTTTGTAAAGCTTCACATCACCATCCATGATAATTCTTTCATTTTTACATACTATTATGTGTTTAATCATTCTGTATTTGACACTCCATAAATGATTTGAATGCACAGTGCATAAAATTACCCTTGTATTCAAGAGATTCCTGATAGCAAAGTTCCTTCTTTATATGGGTCAAGATTCTACTGCTTATCAAGCAAAAGGATTGCTGTAATGGAGAGGTCTCTTCACAGGTTGAAGTGAAAATTTTGCCACATGAAGACTCAGGTGCATTTTATACTTACTTGGAGAAGGTGGTGCCAGGTTTTCTCAAGTAGTTTTCCCTGTTAATATGAAAAGAGAAGTCAAGTCAGTACACAATCTTGCAAAAACATTCTGTAACCACAAAGCAGAGTTTCCTTTTTTTTCTTATCTATGCAGTCTTCTTTCAAGTGTTAGCTACATTTGGTTTTGCAATCAATTTGCCAAAGATGCTGTGATCAATGATCTTAATGTGATCTGTAAATGTTACTGCACAATGTTCTCTGCACTTCTCTTGAAAGGGGGGGGGAGGGGCAAGAGCACATGTGAATCAAATCATCTCGGCCTTCAAACCTGACATAAATGGGTGCCCTGCTAAAAGATTAAAAGGTACTTATGTTGAACCTGCTACTTTTCAGACAAAGCTACCTACTTAGCAGTATCATAAAGAGAATGCAATATACCCACCAAAGCTGAGATCTGATGCTATCAATGTGAAAAACAAAATTTGAGCACTAAACAGTTGACAGAGGCTATAATTTCTACCAGGCAAGTCTGTTCAAAGCTCTTTAAAAGGATCTTTTGTGGAGCTGAAACTCAACACTCCTACATCATCACCTTTGCATGGCTCCTGTGACCTTGGAACTTGAACTAAGTGCACATTAAGGCCTAGGCCAACGCACTGAAGTCACCCTGGCCGTCACCCCACTGAGCTCTCACAACATCTACCACTGTCAATATGATACTCAAGTTGCAGTATGGTTAAACTCATATTAGTCAGTTATATTTTTAAAATCCCCACAGAAGTATTCACTCTTTTCACATAGCATCATAAATGCTTGGTTCTGAGGGGCCTGCACAGGGAGAGACACCTGTAATCTCAGCTTCTAGGGAAGATAAGGAAGAACAGTTGCATTTCAATGGCAGCCTGAACAACATAGTAATTTGGCAAGATCTCACCTCAAAATAAAAGTTATAAAAATTGGATATAGCTTAATATACTTAGCATTGGGAGATTAATTTCCTAGTACCACAAGCAGTCTTGCTTTGAGGGTGTGTAGTTTTTAAACATGAGATAGCCTAGTATATTCTACTTTATGTTTGGAAGGTAAAGATCCTCCTTCCCATTCCCTATTCTCTTGACCATTGGTTTTTACATACAAATGGTTAAACATCGATTGTCGGTATTTCTTACACTAGGAAAACGTCTTAAGCATACTGGGTTTTCTTATGTGTTCCACCTTTGTAAGCTATCTGCATGACTTTCCACACTTGACCAGTATGGTGGCTGTTTGCATCGCTTCAGGCTTTATGATGGATTAAATTACAAGAAACTCTCTACTCCTGGGAGTTCTGCAATCAGTGGCATCCAGATTAAAATGAGAGCTCAGTGACACAGGAAGTGCTGCTTGGCAGCGTGAGATCCACACACGACTGGCCTTCGTGTCTCTGTCCATGAGCAGGTCACGACATGGATATACACGTAGCACATTGCTTTAACCACATTTTTAAAAAATCCATCATTTGAAATTGCTCGGTGACACTCTCAATATCTGGCTTTTTATTTTAAAGACAATAGAAAGATAATACATAAGACATTAGAAATGACACGCAATTTTAAAAATAAGATAATAGGTATTCAATAGTGGTTGTTATCTTGCACATCGCAGTCTTGAATTGTAGTTCCTTAAATTACTATGCAAGCATATAAAATTGGTCGAAGTAAAAATTTTAAGCACTAACTGCTATTTTCAAAAAACAGTAGAAATCAGTAGTACAATTATCTTGGCTATTCCGTGTATATTCATACATGAATTTCTCCTCTTCCTTTTACTGTTTTCCTTATTTTTTTCTTCCCCTTGTCCCAATTGTTTATTCTTTATATTCAGTTCCTTTTCCTTTTGCTATACCTATTGTACCTTTCAGATTTTATTTACTTTTTCATGGTCTTATACTAGGGAGACAGTATAATGTTTACACACGCGGGTCTGATTTATTTCATTTAGGAGTACAGCCTTTAGTTGTATCCATTTATCTATGCCTTAAGTTTATGTTTCTTTATAGCTGAGTAATATTCCATCATATAAAAATATCACATCTTTTCTATCTATTCCTCATCCTCAGTGGATGGGCATTTGGGTTGTTTCCAAGATTCAGCTATGAAAAATTACACTGCTATAAATATGGGCTCACATTTCTCACTGTGGTAAGATGTTTTCAGTTTTTCTGGAAAAATACCCAGACAAGGAATAGCTGAGTTGAATGGGACTCATAATCCTAGTTTTTGAGAGAATGAAACACTTCACTGACTGAGTAACATACAGGTGTGTGTTGCTTTTCTGATGAAAAGATTTCATCTCAAGACTATGTATAAGTCTAGGAGTTGGTCATAAAGGGACAGTCAGTTTGGCTGAGGTGCAAAATAAGGGGTTCTGGAATGCAACTGTGGTGGAAATTATGGATAAATGCTAAAGAGAGAATCAACAAAAGCTAAGCAAAAGATTCTGGGCTGCCATCTAAAATTTGTGTTTGTAGTTGGGATGCTAAGAACCTAGAACCTCATGAACCTAAAGGAGTTATGAACCAGACAAGAACATAGGGCAGTGACTACAAGAGAGAGCCACAAAATTCGTAGTTTGACACACACCAAAGTAAAGGAGTTAGTGAGGACCTCAGCCTCTTCCCGTGTCAGCAGCAGCACAGCATAAACTCAAGCTTGCCCAAGTTCAGGGCAATCTGATCATGACTTAGCTGCCTACAAAAATGAAGGACAGTCTACCAAGAAGAAACTCAGGGCCCCTCAGAGTGGAGTATGACAAGTTCTTTATAATGTCCCCTGCCTAATAGAAAACAGAAGAGGAAAACAAAACTCTGGGAAAGTGAAATTTAAAATCAAGGGCGCTAGGGAGATAGCTCAGTGGCGCAAGCACCTGCCTGCCACGTGTAAGGTCCGGAGTTTGATCTCTGCTACCTCCACAAAAAAAAAAAAAAAAAAAAAAAAAAATATATATATATATATGAAGGTTAAAATCAAAATGTCCAGATAGCTTAAAACAACTATCTAACCACGCTCTGTTCTGCTTTCGCCTACATAAAACAATAAGAGATGCTAAAGGCTCCAACTTTAGAGCAACTAGCTCCACTGAGTGCTGTCATAACAAACAGGTTCTCTCTCCACCTGTGAGCGCCACTTGGCTCTTCAGGGTTGATGAATTCACTGCAGCAAAACTAACAGATTTGGGATAATACGGGAAAGTGACGATTAGTATGACTAATAACTAAATTGCTCAAGAAAGCAGATCCTCAAAGCCGGGCATGGTGGCTCATGCCTGTAATCCCAGCACTCGGGAGGCTGAGTCAGGAGAATCAGTGCAAGTTCGAGACCAGCCTGGGCTACAAAAGTGAGCTCAAGGCCAGCCTCAAATGCATAGTGAGACCCTGTCTCAAAAAGGCAAAAAAAAAAAAAAAAGCAGATCCTAGGTTGTCTGAAATGATAGGGGAAAGAGCCTAGAAAGAAAGGACCATGTCCAAATCCCAGATTGGAGGGTTTTTACTGACAGAAGAGGAAAATGCTGATGTTCGTCAGGCTCAGGGGTTTAGTACGCTATTTCTGGCAGAACATTGTTTACTGAAGTAAGAATTAATTTGTTAATAAAAATCAATCTTGTGGTACTGGCAAGTGTTTGCCAAGCAAACACTTATTCCACTGAGCTGAGCTATCTCGCCAGCCCCCAATCTAGGAGTATTTCTACCACAAAAACATTAGACCTTCCCACACCTTTGTTGGCAGATGGTAGTAAAGATGGCAACATTTGTAAATGAAACGTTACAGTGATAGAGGCATTAGTAGGGTCGTGGTTTAATTTACTGGGCTGTGTGTAGCATTGTCGTGCTATTAAACCCAACCATGACCAAGTTAGAATTCATATTTCCTCATGCTGTGGGTGAAGGATGAGGGTATAAGGCTTGTTTCCCTTAAAACACACAGCAAATAAAAGTCAGACTCAGTGCACATCTTCAGGGGCTCTGCAGTGGATTTCAGATCACTCCAGGGGAGGCAAGGATCAGCAGCTTCCAGTGAGGACAGCCAAGAGCCTCGTCTCAGAGGCTCATCCCTCATGCCTGTGTCTATGTCAGCTGTGGGGACTTTAAGCCAGACACGAGGGACAGAGTGTGAGACACTGTGGAAATGGGAACTATCCTGATTCCAAGGTTCTAAAACTGTCCCTCTGAGATTCGTAAGTATGGAATATATTTGTGCTCAACTTTGATTCATTATCTTTATACTTGATTGGAAATGCCAACTAAATTCCCCAAATGGAGAAATCCCTCCAAAGATTAAGAAGCTTACTCAGGAGTGGTGTTGCAGTGGAGACATGCGTGCCATAGAAAGCCATGTGCATTCTACAAGAGTGATGTAAGGGGACATTTTAGAGGCAAATTTATTACATAAGTTGTTCTGAAATACCCTTGGTAGAGTCAGTAATGAAGCCATATCATTGAACGCTCAACAGTTATTTTTTGTGCAAGGCCCTTGTTGCAACAGTTGTGATGTGTACAAAATCCTTTAATAACCTTCTGACTTCATTCATTTTATTTTTGTTAGGGTTTGAAAGGAGTGAAATCTTCCTTATTCTGTCAATTCCCTAATGCCCTGCAGTGGGTGGCATCTATTCCTTCCCTGCTTGTGTGCTTGTGGGACAGCGGTGCCCTGTGCAGATTAAGTAGATATTCAAACATTTAGCTGAGGATTTCTGGAGCAAGAAGCTGGCTAAAGGCAGAGAGAATGACGCTGAGAAATGAGCTTGCCATGTAGAGAGATTCAGGTAAATACAGTGAAGAGATAAGGGAAGGAAAATGAAGGACAGGGAAATTCTTTTTTTTTTTTTTATTTTGTCCAGACATCAACCTTTCCAGTGGCGGTCCAGGGACACAAAAGCAGAGAAATACCAGCAGGAGCACTTCAGCTGGAGTCTGCAGTGATCATGAACTCTGTTCAGGAGATTGTAAGGATAGACTGATATTACACACCAGGCCAGGCTAATTCAGAAGGAAAGCAGAGATAGAACTGCAGGTGCAAAATCTGGTTTAAGTGCTCTGGTTTAAACGCATCTCAAAATACCCATCCTCCTGTGCAGTGTTATGTACTCCAAACTTGGTCATTATGTCATCATAATGAAATATTACTCAAGTTTATACTGTCATCGCTTTCTAAAATTACTAGGTGAGAAATGTTTCTGTTTCAAGCATGGAAATCATAGCTGGAGCTGTTCCCGCTTGCTCTCTGCTCCTTTTTGCCTTATTTAATTAGTGCCGAAGGAAATTTCAATTATAGAACTGCGGTGCATGTGTCACATCGGTGGCTGACACTGTAGCCATGTGCATCCAATTGAAGCTGCAGGAAGAGCTCTGCTGCCAGCCGTCTGCGTGTGAGGAGAAGGACCACAGCGTCCTGTCACCGCAGTATGCTACCCTCACTGATGACTGAGGGCAAATCTCTTGGAAGTGCATCCTTATGTTCAAAGGCCTTGTCTCAGGCTTAGGCTCACACTCATCCCAGGGATGAGGCAAAAGCCACTCTGTGAGAAAAGGTCAGCGTCAGGTGAGTGGCAGAGCCCATCTGGCTGGTCTCTGATGGCTTTGTTATGTGGTGCAGGCCCTTGGGAGCCCAACTTTGATGCCCTCTGTCTCCTGCACCTGCTGCCCATGACGACACAATGCCAACTTCGCCGAGACACCAGGCTTTACCACAGAGATTACCTGAGATGCCAAACACTCTCATTTCCACCAGGGAAGAGGAAAATTGATTCAAGCAGCCAAGTGGCAGCAGTTAAAGAAGGGTTAATGGAGAGGTATCCATAGAGGCATTGAAATGCAGAAGAAAATACAAAGAGAATCTTTGCTCCCAGTCACAGGGTATCAAATGGAAACTGTCAAAATAAAATGGTGCCTGAATCCTCTTTGTGGAATATTTGTAGGACTAAATTAAACAATAGCATTTTAATGCAGACTTAGGAGAAAGTAGCTTTCCGACTAATCTGTACCTTTTGGGGTCCACCTATCAAGACATAGTGCAGATAAGTAATCCTACCTATTGTTTAGACTTCTTAAATGCTTAGATCATTTTTCTTTCAACTAGTAGTGGAATTAAGGTTTTTTTTATTATGGTAATGCACATCATTGGCTTGTAATAGTGACTCTACAGAGGTATCAATAACAGTGCTTTATCATTCTGGTCTTCTAAATGCATACTGTTTCTAAAGTCATATTGACTATTGCTATTCTCTCTCTCAAGTAAATGTTTAAAAAACGTTAAAAAAGAGAATAAGAGACAAGAAAAAAAGTCATAGGATTGATCTGCTACAATTTTGTACATGGTTAGGTTTCTAAATTTCTCTGTTAAAATGTGAAATTATTGTTTATCACATTCATTAGAATTTATTAGAATTCTAATAAATCTACACATTTATTAGGAATCTATTCAAATATCAGCAATTGATAGAAAATACCAGTACTATGTTAAGTCTAACAACCTGATATTCAGAAAGATAACGATGTTAAGCTCAAGTGCCTATGTTAAAGGGTAATAATACCACTAAGCTTCTCTTCTGGAGGGTTAACAACTTAAATTTGCAGACCCAAAAATTAGAGGAAAGGAAGGGCTACAAGGATAGCCAACATTTTGGCTCTAAACATTCAAGGTCAGTGAGGACTCAGGACATAAGAGAACCTGTACTGTAACATTCTATAACTAAGCGATGTCCTAAGTTTTCTGTTCAAGGAGATTGTAGGGCCACAGAAGAAAGGGATCGATGATGTACAGTGTGCCTAAGGAGAGTCACCTAGAGAGAAAACATTCTCTCGGGCTTTCACAAAGAGCAAACTGGTCAAGCAGTGGCCATGACTCATCCAGATGGCCGACACTGACAAGGTTCTACAAAGTGCTGTACATTGTTTCAAGATAAATTCTTAGGGGATTTGACTGACCTTGTCAGATACAAAAATTACATTTTGTTATATAGGACTTGCTTTAACTTGGCTTTAACCATACAGCAGAAACTTCTAATGATGAGTCACAAAATGCAAAGCCAGATTAATATGCTGAACTGTAAAAGGCTCAAGTCAACAGCTTCTGACATAGCCAGTTCTGTTGATAACCCACTACTGCTATGGATTATTGGACTATACAGATATCTACTATATCTTAGTTCAATGAGTAGAAAAATTTGTACTAATATCATGTCTACATCTTGCGCTCTGAATGACTACTATGAAGACAGTAATATGCAATGTATTAATTATTGTAACTGCCCTACTAATCTGTTTTGAAACTGTCTTTGCTATTTCTTTCTGATTAAAATTAACAAAATTAAAAAAGTAAAATTATAGAAAATTAAAACAAATATCATCAAATATGTTTGTAAAGAAACAAAAATTTTTGTTAAGAATTATTCCAATGGAAAAAAAAAGGTGGGGAGGACCAGCCAGACAGCTCAGTGATCGAAAATGCCTGCTTAGGCAAACACAGGGACAACCGTGGTTCCACCCTGGGCACCACATCCCATGGGAGCCCTGCTCCCAGGGAGGGCTGAGCCAGCCACATTATATATATATATATATATATATTTGTTGCAATGCTGTTAACCAGTTTTTTCTCTCCTGATGTGAACTCATAATCCATCCCCATTTGGAAAACTCAGAGCTCAAAATATCAGTTTGGCATTTTAAGTCTTACTGTGCCAACTGTGTTCTGACTTGCAATGGCTGAAGAGTTCTTTTTGCACGTTTTGCACATTTTATTTAGCATGCCATAATTTCAACTGCCAAGGTTTCACTGGGGTCCAGAAAGCCTGCAGGAAGTAGTGAAGATACAGTTCCTACAGATACTCATCTGGATTATTTATTCAGCAGTCATAAAGCCATCTTGAGTTCTGCACTTATCTAAGTGCTCGCCAAAAATAAAAAACCTATCTTCAAAGGAGAAGATTCCACAGATGTTCTCTTTATTATGTTGGTGGAAGAGAAACTTGATTGCCCATAAATAATCATACCTGGAAATAGTACTTGGTGCTTCTATGAGAAAACATTTTGGTTAGTACATCAATATGTGGATAACTTTTAAATATGTCAAGTTCCATTTGGTACCTATTCTGGCTGACAGGATATAGTGTATCCAAATTAAATGTACATTTATATAAAGATACATTGAAGATGAAAAAAATTCCAAAGCCAGAGATGTCTTGTAATATTTTGCCTGAGCTTTTTTATTTGTATTTACCCTTTGGATGTTAATAAATACTTACGTAACCATGCCAATCATTCTTAATAACATATTTCACTATCAATATTTTGCAAATAGATAAAAAATTATATCTTTTTCAATTGTTCTTTTTTGGAAAAGTCAGACATAGGTGAAACTTTGTTTTAATACCTCTATGCTTTAAAGACACCTATATAAAGTAGTACTAATCAATGGCCTGGAATGTTTTATGCTTAAACATCATACCTAAATGTTAAAAACGTTAATAGATTTTACCTCTTTTGGAACAGTTATCCATGTCTTCAAGTATTCTCAAAAAGATGTATGGTTAAAGTATTAAGAGTAAGTTCATTCAGAAGAAAAATAGTGCTTAACTGAAAGTTTTGGATATAAAATCAGAATTTCAGGAAACTAAATGGAAAAAAAATAGTGCAATTTGTGATAAAGTTCTATAGAGCTCCACAAGTTATTATATAATAAATATGCAATGAATCCATCCTTCAGCTACATACTATAAAATTTAAACTGAATTTTTCCTGAATATATTCTTAAGATATTCACTAATCATGCATTATCTTTTTACGTCAATATATGTTTTCATAGGGACCAAGATGGGAATTTGACATTTTGTGACTAAGCCCAAGGCAGCCATTAGGGGGCGATGTCTCCTCATGGGACTCTCTGTTAAGGAGCCAGAGTGGGACACAAGGCTCAGATTTGTGTCCTCTGCAATAATTGTCAATAATGCAGATCTCTTATCAAGCTCCTTGATCTCACTGTGTTCCACAGTTCACCTAGAGATAATCCCCAACAGTGTCTAGACCAGAGGTGGAGGTTGCCCCAGGAGCCATCAGAGTGCCAATATGTATATTTGTCATCCAGATCCACCTTTCCCCCTTGAGGTAAAAGGATGAGGGCAGAGAAAGCACAGTAAAATTGTGCTTCATGATAGAGAAAGAAAGAGACAGAGAAAGGAAGAGCAGCACAGATAGAGGTGTATGTGTGTGATGGATTTGATTTAATGCTGTGTTTATTCCCATTATGTCATGCATGTGAACACACATGCACAAACACACACACATACACACACACACACACACACACACACACACACACTGCACACAAACATCATCTCACAATGAGTCCTATGGAGTTTTCAACTCAGGTGCTCTGGCCAAAGTCCAAACTCCATAATGGGGTATGTTTCTTTCCTAACTTCTTCCCTGCTGCTTATGTAAACCGCAAAGGTAGACTACACTCAGCCTATGTCAGACTGAAGCACTAATCATTACTTTCATTTTAATTTCCATCATGTTTATACGAGAGACATACTAGGGAATCTGCCAGTCAAGACTATCTCCAATGCGGCTTCCTGACATTGTGTTGGTCTGTTCTGGCCTTGTTTGAAGACATGAGATGCTGATTCTGTTCTTCTCTTTGATCTCCTGAAAGAGTTCAAGGTGGTGATCCACACATACCCTCTTTTGTATATAATTTTATTACTTTTAATAAGAAATAACAATGAGAGTTTCAAAATACGTTCGTAGAACAGCCACAATAATTAATACAATGCATATTTTTGTTTTCATAGTAGTTGTGCAGAGTATAAGATACAGACATGATAACTTTTCTAAACACTGCTGGTACAAATATTTCTTCTCACTGAGCCAAGATAAAGAAGCTGTATTCACAGTCCAATATTCCATCATAGTAGTAGGTTATCAGCAAAACTGGCATGGTTGGAAGCTGTTGACTTGAGCCTGTTATAGCTCAGCATACTTATCTGGCTTTACTTTTTATGTCTCATGCTTAAATGATTCTGCTGGATGGTTAAGGCCAAGTCAAAGCAAGATCTATGTAACAAAATGTAATTTTTGTATCTGACAAGGTCAGTAACATCCCCTCAGGATTTACCTTGAAACCACGTACAGAATTTTGTAGAACTTTTTTCAGTGTCAGCCATCTGAATGAGTCACAGCCATTGCTTTACAGCTTTGCTCTCTGTGAAAGCCTGAGAGAATCTTTTCTCTCTTGATTGAAAATTCCAGTTCCACATTAATTCTAAGGCATTTGATATTCAGGAAGACAGTGATGTTAAGCTCAAGTACCTTGTTATAGAGTAATAGCATCACTAAGCTTCTCTTCTGGAGGGCTAAGAACTTAAATTTGCAGACCATAAATTTAGAGAAAAAGAAGGGCTACAAGGACAGCCAATATTTTGGTCCTAGCCATTCTAAGTCAGTGACAATTCAGAAAATAAGAGAACCTATGCTGTAATATCCTGTAACTCAGTAGAGTCCCAAATTTTTCTGTTCAAGGAGATTATGGGGCCACAGAGGAAAGGGATCAACCATGTATATTGTGCCTAAGGAGAGTCACGCATGCGCTCTTTATAGCAGCATAGCTCATGCTAGCTGCATCTTAGAAGCTGCCCTATGCCCATCAACAGATGCATAGATAAAGAAATTAGCATTTACACACCATGGAGCACTACTCTGCTACAACGGTTAAACTTGGGTCATATGTAGGAAAACAGAAGCACCTCAAGACCAAAACATGAAGTAAAAGGAATCAGACACACAAGCTTCCATATCCCATGATTTTTTTTGGGTGGGAAACCCAAAATATAAATGAGCTAAAGAGTAAGGTAAAAGATATGTAACAGGAAACAAGGAGGTCGATTTATGCAAATGAAAAGAGGACCAAGAGACGGAAGGAGGGGAAGTGAGGGGAGAAAAGAGGAAGGTAGTGGAGGGGCAGGAGACATAAAATAACTTATGTCGCTTACATTCGAAAGCCTTGTTAGATGTGTTCTGTGCCTGCCCTGACACCTCACAAAGAATGCAATCATCATGTACTGCATGCATCGACTAATAGCAAATACATGCGTACATGCATACATACATACATACATACACACATACACAGAGTGAGCCAGTGTCAAGGGAGCCCATCCACCTACCAGGGTGGAGTGCCTCGTGCTCCTACATGTATGGCTGGAATGTATTTCTGTTTCCATGGATGAAGCAATAGCCACACAAAGACAAGCAGAACTGTGTTGAGGGACTTTCTGGATCAGCACCAAACCATGCACCTAACCTGTGCCTCCACCATGTTCTTCTTCTAAGGGACATGGGCAGCACTGCTCTCCATGGCAGCTGTGACAATACAGGGCCTCACTTCTTCTCTGATTCCAAGTGAGCTGGGTGCTGGGGTCACGTGCAGAAGGCCATAGAAATCATGTTCTAGTCCCACATCTTTTGTCTCACAGTCCAGCTGAGTCTGTGACAACCCTAGATATCAAAGGTGCCTTAGCCCATGTCCAAAGCAGAGCATAGTGTTTCCCCATGGAATCATATGTTCTTTCAAGATTTTTTTAAGATTTATTTACTTATTTAGTTGGTACCGGATCTCACTACACAGGTCAGGCTCATAGTGATCCTCCTGTTTCAGCCTCAACAGCACTAGGATTACAGGCATGCACCACCACACCCATTTTCGATGGCTGGCATGGTACAAGGCTAGCATAGCGTGTGGATCAAGCCCTGCTCCTTGTGCTTGCCAGACAGATGCTTAAGCTACCAAGCTATCTCCCTGGCTCTCTTGCAAGACTCCTCACCTCAGAAGTCTAGCAAGTAACCCCAGGACGGTCTTCCACATCCCACTTGCTAACCGTGGACATCACTTTGGTTACCAGGTCCTCTCGGGATGACCCATTCTTGCTCCACATCTGTGTCAGCAGTTCCGCCCCAGCCCATGCCATTACAAAAGCTTCCAAAAGATCTCTCATTGTCTGCTTTGTTTCCTCCTCTTTCAGTCTGCTCATCCTGTATCGTCCATAATGATGTTCTTAGAATGCCCACCCACAGCACCATCTATGAAAATCTACAACACGATGATTAAAAAGATCATTATTGCTCCATAGAGCAACATGGATGGATCTCACAGATAAAATTCTAAGCAGAATAAACCCAAAAGAAGCAAATTGAACCTATGGAGATGGAAGAAAAAAGAAAAGGGACAAACTTGGAAGGCTTATGCTTAGAAGGAACAAGAGGAAAACTCCTTGCAATTACTGGATGTGCTCTATAATTTAACATGAGCAGTTGCTTTTGTGCCTGTACCTATGGGCAAAATTTATTAGGCCATCCTCTAAAAATTGGCGCATATTTCTTTTCCCACGTTCTACCTTCACATTGAAGTTATAATATAGTATGGACATAAAGTGGAATGAAAAGACAAATAGTATAAACTAAATGTCACCATGTATAAAATATTTTCAAGGCCTTTTTATTCTTGTAAGGGAACAGAATCTTCATTGGTTTACTAGACCTTTGGTTTCTGTTCCCTTGTCCCTCTTGTTACTGAGCAAAAATAGTCTAAAAGTAGTAAATGTCCTGTGGCAACTGTCTTGGTGTTGTTTTGAGGGATGGGTGACAATATTATCTTAAAATCAGAGGTGTTTGCTTTTATTTCCCATTGAGTTATTATTTCACAAATCAGGTCTCACGTTCTTGTATACAGTAAGAGCTTAGGTCACGTTGAATGGAGCCAAACCCAGTGAACCCTATAAAACGGAGCTACTAAGCTTCCTATTTGTAGTGTCAATGAAGAAAAATGAAAATACTCTATTAGGCAGGAGTTGACACTTCTATAGAGAGGGAATATGGAATATCCAGGGCTGACATTTGATAGTGAAAAAGAATAGTGTATTTTTAGCCTTGGTGAAGGGCAAAAGGCACAAAGAAGCAAATTCGTGGGGCAACTGGTGCCCCTGCCTATGCCTGAAGCTGCGTTTGCATTTTCTGGCCACATAACTCACCCTCTCCTCCTCACCCAACACAATGTGGAGACGATGATTTCCTGGTGGCAGCACCACAGCGCATGAGGGAAGGGCATTGTGAAACAGCCCTGTCTCTAGCGTTGCTACAGGGTGAAACGCAAAGCTCTGTGTTTTATATCACAACATGAAACCTCCTGCATGGCGTACTAAGTAAGTTGCAAATGGTACTGTGTCGATGAGCCAGTCAATATTTTATAACTACTCTTACATTTGAGAATTGAGGACATTGTAGTAACTGTACAACAGAAGAGAAGAAAAGGAGAGAGAAAAAAAAAAGTTAGGTGGATAAATATTGAAACAGTGAGCATTTATGGTGCTTGCTAAAAATGTTCGCAGGGAACAGCAAGTATTTGTTTAACTCCTCTGTTATGCCTGCATGCTTAATCTCCCCATTCTGTTGCAAAAAAATACTCAACCAGGACTGTCAATATTACCTAGAAGTTGATGTCTCTTTTCACCAGAAGTTTAGCCAATCAGAGATGCAACCTCTAGGAACACTTGCACTGAGAGAAAAGACCCAGCATAGCATTTTACTGTGTGCATGGCATTCTTTTGTATCATTACTTATTAACCTTGCAGTTGTCATTGCTTACAGCAACGCTGTGAGGTGAACTTTAAGACCACTACTACACATGGGTGAAAGTTGAGAGTCCAGTGTGTGCTCACAGGAGTCAGGAGGTGTAAGGAAAATATAATGAATATTTAAATTTAGATTACATATCACGGCAAAAGAGGCATTTCCATGGTTCCCCGCTCACAAGACTCCCCCTCACTTTGAATACATTTTTTTGGTCATTCTTGAGACTTTCTGAAGTGGTTTTGGGGTCCTCTTTCCTGAACATCTCTAGAAAGCAGATTCAAAAATATGGGGAATGCTCCTAAGGTGTTTATGCAACAGAAAGGGAGGCCCATGAAAACGCGACAGTGTCCCGTCCACTTTCTGCACTGAATCTGGAACTGTATATCTTCTAAATCTTCACAAGGTTAAAATGACCATGAACATGAAGTATTTTCAGTCAATTTGGGGCCTCAAAACAGCCATAACAGCAGAAGTAAAGACACTCAAGAAAGAGTAGTTGCAGAACTGCTTCAGTAAGTGGCAAGAAGGGCAGGATAAACCCCAGAAAGAATGGCCATTGTCAAGAAATTAGCCAACTACAAATGCTGGAAAGGATATGGGGAAAAAGGAACCCTTCTCCTCTGTTGGTGAGAGTTTACCCTGGTACAACCGCTGTGGAAATCAGTGTTGAGACTCCCCAGAAACCTAGGATTAAAGATCCCATTCAACTCAGGTTTTTTACTTCTGGGTATTTTTACAGAAGAAATAAAAACATCATACCGCAACACATGTGCACCCATGTTTATGGTAGTACAAGGTATAATAGCAAAATCTTGAGAGCAACACAAATGCCTATTTGCCAAGGAATGGATGAAATAATGTGTTATTTTTATACAATGGAGTACTACTCAACTTTAAAGAAACATAAACTCAAGGCTTTACCAGTCAATGGATGCAACTAGAGACCATATCATACATGAAATAAATCAGACTTGCATGTGTAAACATATCGTCTCCCTAGTACAGGAGCCTGAAAGTGTAAATAATGTCCAAAAGCTACAATAGGTTTTGTGAGGTGGAAAGAAACTGCTCAAAAGGAAAGAACAACGAAGATGGGACAAAGGAGAAAAGAAAAAAAGGGGAAAGCATATATGATAACTAATATAATTATACTATTAATTTCCATTAGTCCATTGACACGAACAGTGCTTATGTTGTTTCATCAGTTTTGTATGACTATAGCTGGTAATCTCAGGGACTGCTTTAAAGATAACAATGTGCAACATAACAACCATTGTTATTTTCCTGTCATCCTGTTTTGAAATTCTGTATTGTTAAAAAAAATAAAAAAATAAAAAATAAAATAAAGAAATTCTGTATTGCTCTTGGAATAAGTAATAAGGATGATAGGATTTCAGGTGGGTGCTTATACCACTGACCTAAGAGAAAATAAAATCTCAAGTATACAATGAACACTGGGAAAAGAGAGTGAACCTGTTCAAAAGGAAGGAATTACTGAGTTGAGGAGAGGGAGTGGGGAAGAGAACATACGTGCTTATGTAAGCAACATGGTTTGGACAACTGTACTGTGGGTTTCTGCTGGTCTGTGGAAAGGAGCAATTGGTGCTTAATTTGTTTTGCCTCCTCTTTTCAATTCTTTGACCATTTTCTCTTCTTAATTTCTTATATATTTATTTTTTCTCTTTTCCAATTTTGCATGCATATATCTGGTAATATGAACCACTAGTTTGAAGACAACACTGCATTGCAACAAATATTGTGAAATTCACATTATTTTAATCAGTGAAATTCTGTGTGACCTGTACTTTTTGTTGTAATACTATTACATATTCTCTTTAAAAATAAAAAGTAGAAATACTGTGTAGAATGATAGCATGAATTGAACTGAGGGGAAGTATCTTGAGGGGTTTCATGGCAATATGTCTTTTACTATAATTTCAAATTTTAAGCATTCATTGTAGTTGTTTTGTTTTGTTTTGTTTTTGTCTTTTTGAGACAGTATTTCACTATGCAGTTCAGACTGACCTTGAACTCACTTTGTAGCCCAAGCTGGCCCTAAATTCACAGCAGTCCTCCTGCCTTGGCCTCAGGGGGCTGGGATTATAAGTGTGTGGCACCATGCCCAGCTCCATTGGAGTTTGTAATCATACCTCATAAAAGCGTCCAGATTTCCAATTCTTAAAACCAGTGCTTGCCAATCATACAAAGGATTAAATTGTAAAATGAATTTAGAATGTAAGCGAGGATGTGTACCTCTTGGTGTGGCTACATATTAACTATGAGAGTTTAGGCACATTAGGTAGTGTTTCTAGGCATGGGCTTGCTCACCTAGAAATTGTGGATTTATCAAGAGGCTTAGAGGTGGTCTAAGTGGGGTCTCTGGATAGCAGACAGCTGATGTTATGGGCTGGGGGCTTGTAATTGCTGTTAAGGATCTATTGTTTACCTAGAGTTAGCTCTCTCGTTCTGACTTACATTCCCAACCACAGGCAGGAACAGCCACTGTGTTTCTTTGTCCTTCTGAAACACAAAAGGATTTATAAGGCCACTCCATCCACTTTAACAGCATGGTCACTATCGTTGGAAGGACGATTGGTAGGGCATCTATTTAAGGACCCCAAAACTTGTGTCACTGTCTATTAAAAACAAAACAACAACAAGAACAAACAAACAAACAAAAAAAACAAAAAAACCTTTCCAAAGTGGAAGTTCCAAAAGAGCGGCCATCTTTTATTTCTTCTTTTAATATTTTCACTGATAAAAGCACATGACACATAATTATCATAATTGCCTTGAGGAACTGGTATGCCTACAGCACTTGTGTGAGTCGTTTTCTGACACAGGGGTGAAGCACCAGACACCTGTAATTGGAAGGAGGAGAGGTTTATGCTGGGTCATGTTTCAGTTGACAGTTGGGTGGCTCCATGGCAGGACAGTATGGCAGGGAGGCATGGAGGGTTGCTGTTCAGGGTATGGCAGACGGGAGGCAGAGAAAGGACGGAGGCAGGAAGGAGGCATCACTTCCAGGCCACACCCAATGGCCTCTCCTCGGCCAGACCCCACCTGCTAACATCAGGACCGCTCTAACACCCTCATATTCTCGTCCCCTCCCAAGAGTAAGATCCCATGAGGCTTTAGAGGACCATCTAGATGTAAAGCCCCTCCCTCCACACCCCTCGCCTTCATGTCAGATCCCTTTCTCTGTTCCACAAAGCCCACTTTATTTTCTTGATCTCTGGACCATGCGTTGGACGAGATGGAATAGAGCCTTTGAGAAGCAGAGGTGAAGACATCAGAGAAAGGGGAAGGTGGGCTTCTCCGCCTACTCCTGAATACTGCAGGTCTCCCCAGATCCTACACAGCTCTGCGCACCTCTCAAGGAGCATTCACCCTAGAGCCTTCAGGTTTGCATCCGCTGTGTTTTCCTGCTGGCCTTGCACATTGTCCCTAGTGAGTAAGTTTCTTGTGGCAAAACTGGGGTCCCCTCTAATACAGTTACAGAAACACCGTCACAATTATCAAAGGAGAGCCGGGCGTGGTAGCACACGTCTGTAATCCCAGCACTCGGGAGGCTGAGGCAGGAGGATCGGTGCAAGTTCAAGACCAGCCTGGGCTACAAAAGTTAGCTCAAGGCCAGCCTGAACTGCGTAGTGAGACCCTGTCTCAAAAAAGACAAATATATATATATATATATATATATATATATATATATATATATATATATCAAAGGAGATGAGATATATGGGGATGTCTGGCAAACAGAATTCATATATAATAAGCTATCATATCCAGTACTGTTAAATAATTATTGTGGGTTTTTTTTTTCTCTCCCATTTCCTAGATTCCCCAGTTTCTTCCAATAGTAACAGTTCTTTTAAGGATCATAAGATTAGCTATTATTGTCTTTCCAATTCGATGCACTTCCTATGTAAATGTAATAGGATTATATGAAAATGCTAATTTATGTAAATATCACACAAATCTTAACTCAGGGCATCATGTTGAACCCACCATAGAATACAAAGAAGCAGGCATGACCCCCCAGACAGGAGCGAGCATCAGCTTGAACATACACATTTTATGGCATAATTAATCACATGCAATATTAAACCAGTAGTAAGCCAAATTTCCAGTAAATACAAATGAATGATGAGGCCACTACACTTTTAATTCCACGAGCTGTCTCAGGTTCTGCGGTGCATGGCCTCAGCAGCCATTGCCCAGGAGTGGCTGGGATGCTCTTGTCCCTTCCTCGTGTGTCAGAACGAGAACCAGGTTGGGGAGAACCGTGTGGCAGGATGGAATAAAAGGTTGTCAAGCATGGTATCTTCAAGCGGGGGCTGTGCATTCTCGTTTTTATTTTGTATGATTGCGGTCCATTACAGTGTCTGGCTCATCCATTAGCAACTTGCTGATACTTAGTATTCTGCAATAAATCACCCTGAACCTGTTTATTTATTCAGTAGAGGTTTAATGATTATTTAATATGCACAAAATGGGAAGCTAAGTATAAAGGAGAGGTCTTTGCTCTCACGGAGTTCTGAGATGACAGGGAGATAAGATAGAAATGAAACAGAGTTCATCAGAATCTCTGGCAAAGAACTAGAAGACTTTCCGAGATACTTTAAGGAAATGATATTGTAGAGGAGGAAATAGATTAAGTCGGGTGTTCTGCTTGATACACATTAAGAGCTTCATTAGCATTTTTCATAATTAGTTTCCAGACTCACTGGATATCAAGTGGCTGAGTGACTGCCATGAAATTTGTTTTGTTGTTGTTTTTCTTTTTAGACAAGATTTTGCTACATAGATTAGGCTGGCCTCAGTCTCACCACCATCTGCCTGTCTCAGCTTCACAAATGCTGGGATGACAGGTAATCACCAGCACAGCCAGCATGAAATTTCTATAGGTTCTTTTACTTAAAAAGACAGTTTCGCTGTCAAACACATTTTCTTGATGGTTTTCATGTGGTTTCTACATCCTATGTTTATTAGACCAATGATTCAGAATGGTATATGTCATGCATTAGTGACTGGGTGCTTGAAATGTAAACATTAATAAGGTAGGGCTATTTCTGGACCTCTTGGAAGATCTCAACTGGAGGCAAGACAGGTATTAAGTGACTAGATATGTAATGATTATGATTATAATTACAAATGCTAAGAAGTGCAAGATCATGTTATCATCATTGAAATAGCAACACCCACCACATTCCCAACACAGCGAATAAGAGATAACTAAATAAATTACAAAAACGAATAGAAAATGTGACCGATCTGCAGAGCATCTACCTGGCATGTAAAGCTCTTCTGCACGCATATAGTAAAACCCAGAACCTCTTCAGTGAGCTACATGTCCAGCCCTGTTTTTAAACATTTAATTTTTAGATAAAGTCTCAATGTTACAAAGTCTGATTTGTAAAGCTCTTCTGCACGCATATAGTAAAACCCAGAACCTCTTCAGTGAGCTACATGTCCAGCCCTGTTTTTAAACATT